>VMDO01010862.1:0-69547 GCA_007922755.1 Pedetes capensis
AAAAAAAAAAAAAAAAAAAAAAACATCCATAATTCCTCTACCTTAATTCAGTCTATGAAAGTTAATTGCCATAACTTCATACCAGTCTTTTGCTGGGGGTGGGAGGCATGTTTGCCAATTTACTGTCTTAGATAGAACTTGATATGGCTACATACCACTTATCTTCCTAAATTTGGCACTATTTCCTGGGCCCTAACTTCCTAGTTTCATCATTTCTACAAAGTGTTGTATTTGGGGCAAATGACTTAATTCTTCAGTGTTTCAACACACTCCTGGACAAAGCAAAGACAGTAATAATATCTGTCTTAGGAGTGATTACAAGAGTTGCATGCAATAAATAATATATGTGAGGTGCTCACAACATCTGACACATAATAATTTGGTGGGGGGTTTTTGTTTTGTTTTTGTTTGAGATGGTATCTTGCTGTGTTGCCTAGGCTGGTCTTGAACTCATGAGCTTAAATGATGCTTTTGCTTCAGCTTCCTGAATTGGGACTATGGTGTGTGCCACCAAACTTGGCTCATGGCACATAATTTAACTGCTTAATATAAAATTATCTCTTCCATTATTGGCTGAAAATCCCCATGAAACAGTATATTATATAAGTATATCCTGCTTGCTGAATGCTGAAATTGTTTCTAATATTTTCCTATTATAAATAATGAAATGAAGCTGGGTATGGTTGTGGATGCCTGTAATCCCAGCCACTCAGCAGGCTGAGGCAGGAAGGTCACAACTTCTAGGCCAGAAGCAGCCTGTGCAATTTAGTGAGGTGCTGTCTCAAAAAGAAAAATTAAAAAGGAGCTGGTGACGGAGCTCAGTGGTGGAGCACTTGCCTAGTATGTGCAAGGCCCTGGGTTCAATCTCTAGTACTGCAAACAAAGCAAAAAAGCACTCAAGCCAAAGCAATCTTAAAGAGAGAACAAAACCAGAGGTATCACACTACCTGATTTCAAAATCTACTACAAAGCTACAGTAGTCAAAACAGGATGGTACTGGCATAAAAACAGATACATAGACCAACAGAACAGAATACAAAACTCAGAAATAAATCAACACATTTAAGTCAATTGATTTTTGGCAAAAATGCCAAGAACACATATGGGGAAAAGACAGTCTCTTGAATACAAGTTGTTGGGAAAATCAGATTTCTACATGTAGAAGAATAAACTGGAGGAGTATGAACTATATCTTTATCTCACATCAGATACCAAAATCAACTCAACATGGATTAAAGACTCAACCATATAACACCTGACTCTGTAAAACTACTAGAAGAAAATAAAGGGGAAAATTTCCATGACATTGGTCTAGGTAAGGACTTTTTGGATATGACTCCAAAAACATAGGCAACAAAAGCAAAAGTAGACAAATGGGATGGCATCAAACTGAAAAGCTGCACAGCAAAGGAAACTATTGTTGGTGGTAGGTGCTGCTATGATCATGTCTGACTCATGGCGACCTTCATAGGGTTTTCAATGCCTAACTGTTTTGGGATTGCCTGGGAAGTGTATTGCCACGTCCTTCTCCCATTAGGAAACTATCAGCAGAGTAAAAAGACAACATATGGAAAGGGAGAAACTATTTGCAAATCATAAATCTGATAAGTGCATAATATCTAAGATATACAAGGAACCCAACTCAATAGTAAAAGAACAACCCAATTAAAAATAGGCAAAGGATTCAAACAGGTGTTTCTCAAAAGAAGACATACAAATAGTCAACAGATACATGGAAAAAATGCTCAACATTAATAATCATCAGAGAAATGTGAATTAAAACCACAATGAGATATTACCTCACACCCATCAGAATTTTTGTTGTTGTTAGGTGCTGTTGTACATAGGGTCACTATGAGTAGGAACCAACTTGACGGCACTTAACAACAAACTTGTCAGAACAGATGCTAAAAAAGATAAACCATAAGAAGTGTTAGCAACCATGTGGAGAAAAGGGAACTTGTGCACACTGTTGATGGGAATGTAAATTAGTACAGCCAGTATGGAAAACAGTATGGAAGTTCTTCAAAAAATTAAAAATGGAGCTATCATATGATCCAACAGTTCTATTATGGGCATATATTCAAACGAAATGAAATCACTGTGTCAAAGAGATATGTATACTCCCTGCTTCACTGCAGCATTATCCACAATATGGATCAATGGATAAAGATATGGATGAATGGATTCAGAAAATGTGGAATGTACACACAATGGAATATTAGCCTTAAAAAAAGAAGGAAATTCTGTTATTTGTGGCAACACAGATGAACCTGGCGAACATTATGTTAAAGGAAATAAGCCAGGCACAGAAAGACAAATACCATATGAACTCTCTTATATATGGAATCTGGAAAGGGCAAATTCATAGAAGCAGAGAATAGAATAGTGGTTACCAGGGACTAGGGGAGGGAAGATTTGGGAGATGTCAGTCAATAATAATAATAATAATAATAATGTAGCAGAAATTAAACATCTTTATATATAACATTTATTTCATTCTTTATACCATTTCTGTAGGCTACACTATTGGAAATAAAACCAACAGATCCAAGGGTAAAAATGTTTTATGAGTCTTGATAGCAACTATCAAATTATTCACAAAATATTAGAATTTACTATGCTACCAGAAATTTATAAGAATGCCAATTTAGGTCACAGAAGACTTCAGTCCATAATCATGCGGAAGCATATGGTGGCGGGGCAAGTGGCAAATGACCTCACGCTATGGAGGATCAGGAACCAAAAGGTTACCAGAATCAGTTTTCTGAGTAAAGCCTCCAAAAGCCCACCCCCAGTAACCCACTTCCACAAAGCTAGAACCTGCCTCCCAAAGTTCTATCACCTTCACAAACAGCCCCACCCACTGAGGACCACTTGATCAAACACATGACCTTTGGGAGACACTTTAGATCCAAACCATGACAAGGTGGTCATCACCAAAGTGAACTAACTTACTTTTGAGCAATACTTCACAGTGTACAAAGCATTTCTGAATTCTCTCATTTGACCTTCACAGAGAGCCTGCATTTCATGATAAGAACTTTAAGGCTTAAAGGATAGACTCAAGCCATTTAGATGGAGGCAAACTTAAAGCAAGACTACAACACAGGTCTTCTGGTCCTGAGGGTGAAGCTATTTCCCTCTCTGCAGGCTGAAGGACAGTTGGGCAGACATGAGGTGCCTCAGCAGCTGCTGGGCCACTACCTGCCTGTGGTGAAAGACCAAACATGACCAAGAGGTCAGAGGCGGCCTGCCCTACACTTGAACCTTGCCTCCACCACTTATAGTCCAAGCAACCCTTGGCAAGTTACTCTCCATCTCTGGGCTTCTGCAATGCCAATTCCACGGGGCTGGACTCAACAGGGAGTTGCCTTCCTTCAAGGGCCTTCTCACTGAAATGACACTTTGCAGACAGTGGGGAAGTAACTCCAATATCCCACCTTGCCTAAAGTGTAAATTCATTAGGGAAGACTGCCAGCATTACACACGGATCAGCATCTCATTGGAGAAGTTGTAGACTACAGAACGGGGTAGCTAAAAAGTCACCATCTATCTGCTGTCATTTCTCACGGCAACTACCATGTTCTGTCCTTTTTAGTTCACTTCATAAGAGTAAATGGGGACAGTCACTGAGGATTTCCTGCAGCTGGACGTACAGTGAATGGATGCCACTCACTGTGGAGTATGATATCTTGCAAGCTTGAGAGAAAGCAAAATGAAAACTGTATCTCTAGCTTGTTCTTGTTGTTGTTAGGTGTCAAGCATGAGAAAAACCCATCTGATTCTTTTAAATTGGTCCCTACCATCTCTTTCACATCTAAACTTAAGGTAGGGAAGAATTCCTTTTATCCTTTGTTTTAGAGACACACTGTAATACACACATGTTAAACCCCAACAGCAGTTCCATGTGTCTCTATCTCTAGTGAAAAAATAAAAATCACTTTGCAGTAACGACTGCCACCTTGTGACCAAACATCAAACTTCCACTTGAAAAAATGGACTGCAGCAATGCTAATTAATAAAGTCTTCAGCTGCTAAATACTAGGAATCCCAGGTGGCCACTAAAATTTTGGTATATTGTATAATTTATATATTTTCCTAGAAAATTATACATTGTAAATGCTATAGTCATTATAGACTCTCAATCTGTTTCAGGTTAATTTCCTGTTCTCTACCACATAATAGGGAGAAAGATGCGGCAATCCACTCCTTAGGGAGAAAGACACGGCAATCCACTCCTGAGGCAACCCTGGAACAATCAGCCACTGAAAACCTATGAGGGTCGCTTTGAGTCAGACAGATTCCATAACACCTAACAAGAACCACATAATACAGCTGGGCCTGGTGGCGCACGTCTGTAATCCCAGCGGCTTGGGAGGCGGAGACAGGAGGATCGCAAGTTCGAGACCAGAGGAAGTCTATGTAACTTAGTGAGACCCTGTCTCAGGAAGTAAGGGAAAAAAAATAAAAGGGCTGGGGGTGCAGCTCAGTGGTCCAGCACTTGCAAAGCATGCAGGCGTGAGGCCCCGGGATCAACCCCCAGTACCACCAAAAAAAAAAAAAAAAAAAAAAAAAAGAACCACATAATACAATCTAATTGTTGGTAAGATCTTTAGCTGTTTACATAGAACCACAGGGATTTCCTCTTGTGGGTAAAATCCCCTTGGAGTTGAGTCTAAGCCACTTTTTTTTGTTGTTGTTTTACTTCATTAGTAGTAACTTGGAATAAAAGCTGCTACACAACCAGACTAGGCTCACTAAGTACCAGTGGATTGCCTGACTCAAAGGTTACCAGCCAGTTAAGATGATCTAACCTGCCAGGTGCCACAGCACACATTTGCAATCCCAGTGGCTCAGGAGGCAGAGGCAGGAGGATTGCAAGTTTGAGGCCAGAGTCAGCCTTCACAACTTAGCGAGACTGTGTCTCAAAATAAAAAATAAAAAAGGGCTGCGGATGCAGCTCAGTGATAAGAGCATTTGCCTAGCATGCATGAGGCCCTGGGTTCAACCCTGTAGTGCTAGGGGGGAAAAAAAGATGCTCTAACCTAAGGTCATAGGATACCATCTCATCTTAGGCTCAGGGGAAGGGATCTGAGGAGTAACGAGGCTCTACCACTTGGTTCATAGCTTTCACGGTGGTATCCAGGAGGCTGGAGCTTGAAACTCAGATGGGCAGCTAGTACCATCTTCCAGCTGTCCCTCTCAGGCCTATGCTAGAGCACCCCTCGTCTCTAAGAAATAAGCTGGGTTGGGGGATGGTATACTAGGGTAAAATTTAAAGCCTAGGAAGCAGATTGGAGGGTGCAACAGATAACAGTGGCAGATAGGCACAGTGAGAGTTCCAAAGGAGCCAAGCACGCTGGAGACGGGAAGCTGACAGGCAGTGGGGAGGTAGCAGACAGCACTGGCTCCCAGGCTGCAGGAGCCACTGAGAACCACTGGGGAGAAGATAGCTGCACGGAGCCCAGGCCATGAGGAGGAGGAGGGCAGAGGGAGGCCCCAGAAGCCACTGGCTGCCATGGCAGGCTCTCTAGCTGCTGGGGCAGCATGGAAGCCCATGCCTCGTGGCCTCTTTACCCTCCACACCCACCACCACCTCCAGCCTCAGGCTTCCCTGAACCACCCACTCTCCAAGTGTGACCTGCTCAACACAGACCTGGACACCAGTGATCTTTAGCCATACGAGAGTGCTCAGCTCACTTACAGTCAGAGAAATGCAAGGCAGAACTTCAAAGACAGCATTTTTTTTTTTTTTTTTTTGTGGTACTGGGGGTTGAACCCAGGGCCTCGTGCCTGTATGCTCTGCAAGTGCTGGACCACTAAGCTGTGCCCCCAGCCCTTTTTTTTTTTTTTTTAAACTTTTTGAGACAGGGTCTCGCTAAATTACACAGACTGCCTCTGGTCTCGAACTTGCAATCCTCCCACCTCTGCCTCCCAAGCCGCTGGGATTACAGGCACGCACCACCGTGCCCCGGCAAAGACTGCATTTTTTAAAAGTCTCTCAGTTCATCAAGGCCACAGACAGCATCCAGTGATGGGGGGTGGGGGAAGAAGCTTTTCCATTCATGCTTTGAGAGTGCTAAGAGCCTGCAAAGACTCTGCAGTCACACTGCCTGGCTTTAACCCTCCCTCTACTGAGCTGGGTGTGGCAGCGTATGCCCATAATCCCAGCAACTCGGGAGGCTGAGGGAGGAGGATTGTGAGTTTGAGGCCAGATGCAGCCTGCAGGTGACTTAGCCAGACTCTGTCTCAAAGAGAAAAAAATCAAAATTGGGCTAGCATGCAGCCCAGTGGTAGAGCACTTGCAAAGTATGGGCAAAGCCCTGGGTTCAATTAATTAAAACCCACTCTGCCACTGTGGGGCCAAATTTCTTTGTGCCTGAGTTTTCTCATCTGTAAAATAGGATAGTGCTAATAGTACTTACTTCATGGGATCACTGCAAAGATTTAACGAGAGACTAGATACATAGCACTTAGAACAATGCCTGGAAGATAGGTTTTAACTACCTTCAACCACAATGGAAGAGGGGGGCAACTGGACTCAATCATAGTCAGCAAGACCCTTCATGGCCTGGCTTAGGCCCACCAGTGCAGGCTCAGTCCTCATCAGCCTCTCCTCAGCTTCAGTTTTCCACATGTGCTCAGCTTCATTCATACCTGATCTTCTCCTTCACCCCCAGCTGTGTGTGTGTGCTGTTTACCCTATGTGGCAGGCTCACCTTCATTCTCTTTGCCTGACTAATTCTAAGTCACCCTTCTGGTTCCAGCTCAGCTGTCAGCTGTTACTTTCCACAGAAATGTACTGCAGCATCTCTGATCAGGTGAGATGCCACATCTTGCTCCCACAGCAACTCCTATTTCCCTGAAGCACAGGCAAGAGACAGTCCCAGAATTCACTCTCCCAGAACGCCTTTTGACAGCAAGGAAATGCTCACCCACCTGTCAGAACACTGGGGCCTTTTCAGGGGCCATCTTTCCTTTGCACTAATAACAGAAGCTTAGTTTTCAGCCCAGTTCTAAATGAGCAGAGTGCCCTGCCCCAGGGGCAAACCACGGATGGTATAAGCCCATGAGGATATGCCAGCTGATCTTCACTACATATTTGCTCTCCAGGCCAATCTTGTTGCTAAGCACAGTTGCCCTAAATCTAGGAAAGATCTTTTCTCCTTGAGAGAAGGAGAGTGGCCCATGCTGCCCTTTGGCCTCTGCCCTTGTGCTTCCTGCTTTGGACATAGTCATAGGAAGGTGTGATATGTACGGATACAGCAAATACCATGAGACCCCAAGGGGACCCCTAGCACTGTCAACACCAGACCTCCCAGAGGGTGAAATAGCAAGAACAAAGGGTGTACTAATGAGTTAACCGCATCCTGTTTTTTGTTTAAACCACTATTGGCTGGGTACCCCATTAACTGCAACCAAAAACATTCCTAGTTATTTTTATAATTGCTTTTACGATTATAGGCAGACAGATTCGAATTCCAAGACTAGTCCATGGTATCAAGCAAAGGGTCTTTGAGGCCAAGAGCAATGCCTTGGGACACACAGAATCAAGGCGCCCCTCAGGGTCCCCTCAGATCCCTCTTTTGAACTTTTGTGCCCAGGTTCACAATGTTGAGGTGATCCTTGCATAGGACAGCATGAAGGAAGGAGTGAATATCTTTCTATATTTTTCCCAGAGGTTGTCAGAAGTCACCAGTACCTTCATATGGCTCTACCTTGGGAACCCATTCCAAAAATATTTTTTGACACTTGAGTTTATGAAGTCTTTTTTTTTTTTTTTTTCTGGTACTGTGGAGTTAAACCCAGGGCCTCCTGCGTCCAAATGCTCTACCACTGAGCTGAACCCTAGGCCACTTTCTAAAATTCTTTATCTTGTTAAAGGCCTGGGTAAAGCTCAGTTGGTGGAGGGCTGAGCTGCACTCTCTGAGGACCCAGGTTCAATCTGCAGCACTGTAAAAATGGGAGGAAGACGTGGCAATCCACTCCTGAAGCAATCTCTGCCTCCCACCCAAAATAACCAATCAGCCATTGAAAACCCTATGAGGGTCACTGTGAGTTGGACTCAACTCAAAGGCACCTAACAAGTTGCACAGGCTGCCTCTGCCCTCAAACTTGCAATCCTCTTGTCTCCACATCCCAAATTATTGGGACTATAGGTGTGTGCTCCCACACCAGCCAAATATGTGAAATGTTCAACATCTTCTGGTATCAATTCTTTAAGATGGTGGGGGCTGTCCAGCGAACATGAGTTACACTTACAGGGGTCTGAAAGCAGCAGAACAACTGGGTGAGGAAGGGGTGATTGCGGGCCAGAGACAGGATCCTCTTCTCTGTCATCGTGCATTCCACGTCATCGTCCTGCAGGATCACGTCCTTCTTCAGCACCTTCACAGCATAGAGGTCTCCTGTTTCTTTTATCCTTGCGAGCATCACCTAGGGCGAAGCAGGAGAGACATGTGGGTGGCCTCTTGGGGTTCCTTGGGTGTGGCACACATGCAGCACGCATGAGAAGCGTGGCTGTGCATGCACACACACAGACATACAACATGCACAGAGCATGCTTACTTCAACCTAGACAAAGCCAAGGCTCACCTTCCCAAAACTTCCTTTCCCCAGCACTCGGATGAAGTCAAAGTTGTCAATGCCAAGGCGGCTGGAAGAATTAATCCCCACCCCATTTCCTTCTTTGGTGCCCTCTTTTCCCTGTCGTCTTAGGGTGGATCTGGAAACGAGTTTCTGCAAAGAAGAGGAGCAATACACTGAGTCAGAAATGGCAGTCTGAGGGAGAAGTGTGTAGATGGAGAAAATCTTCCGAGTGGGGTGCAGTCTCCACCCTCCATCTGGCCTGTGGGGAAAGATCAGTTCTGCTCAACAGATGATCAGGTTCTGCAACTCAAAACTACCTCAGGATCAGCTTCTGCTCTGTGCCTACCGCGACATGAAAAAAAAAAAAAAAAAAAAAAAAAAAGCACTGAAAAATACATCTAATCCAGAAAGTTACAGTTTGTGCTCAAAGGGAAACAGGAATGCTTAGGCTAGTCCCTTTGGTTTCTTTGGTGGTGGCTTCCCATGGGCTATTCATATTCTCCAGCGCCACCTAGTGTCCACTTAATGCAAAGAGCAGTTTTCATGTTGCTCAGAGAATCAAGTGCCTATTCAGGACGAGCACATGAAAAATACTTTTATACAAGGTTTTAAATTATGTAGAGAAATAAAATTCAATGCAAAAATTGAAACAATGTCCAAAATTATGAAGGATAAAGTGTTAAATACCTAAAATCTCACTAGCTCCTTCTCACTAGCCCCTTAAATATACATATTTAAATCACAAAGATACATTTTTGTACTTGGCTAATTTTAAAAATACAATTAAATGACTGTTTTATAACACACATTTTTATTTGAAAAAGTCATGTGTAATGTGTATTTTCCATATCTTTAAATACCTTTTGCACCTGTGGTGCTGGGGATAGAACCCAGGGCCTCACTTATGCTATGCTCTACCACTGAGCTACACCCTCAGCCTGAGAAAATGAGTTTTAATAGATATTTACTATTCTATTTTATGGATGTATCATCACTTATTTACTAATTCCCTTGCTATTGAAAATTCAGGTAATCTCCCATTTTTCATTATAATGGAAACACACCAGTGAACAGACTTGCATGGAAACCTTCAAAACAGGGTAATTAAGAGTTTAGGCTCTGAAGGAAGCTGCCTGGGTTCAAATAACTGGTCTACAACCTACCTCTGGGCTTGAGCAAATAACCTTACCCAGCCTCAGTTTCCTCTTCTGACAAGGGTAAGGTCATAGCATCTGCCACATGAGTTATGATGAGGAATATATCAACAAAGCATATAAAGCACTTACACTGGTGCCTGGCAAAGTCAATAAATGTAAGCTGCATTGTCATGATCATCCTCAATTTTCTTAAGATTGCTTTTTGGAAGTGGAACTCTTTGGGCCAAAAGTGTTAACTTTGGAGACTTTTGATACAAAATCCATTCACCATCTACAAAGATGGGCCAATATACATCAGCATAATGACAGCTCCAGTTTCACCACATGCATCCAGAAGTAAATGTAGCCGCTCTGGTCAGCTCCCGGGTCCCCTGTGCCCCTTCACAGTGAGGATGCTATCCAAAGGCACAGTGGATCCTGCAGATGCCGACCTTGGGACATTTATAACACATGCTACCACTACACAACAGATCAAAAGTCTAACATCCTGCAGCTTTTGACCTATTTATCTAAAAGAAGCTTATGTGGGGCAGCTTCTAAGCAATGTTGGAAATAAACCAACAGTGCAACAGCCTGAAACATCAAGGATTTTACTTATTTAATCCCATAAAACAGGGATAGAAGGATATGTAAGATGGATCATCTAAAAATCTAGTGGGTTGAATAGTTCCTCCTCTAAATCTCCCATCATAAATTTTTCAAAGACAGAAAAGTGGTACCAGCTTAAATTTCACTTCCTCCCCTTACATACTTCCCCTGGTTGGGCTAAAAAACACTAAGCCAGTGTTTCTCAACATTTTTTAACCAATTCTTCTCTTTTGTTAGACTTGTAATTTTTTTAAAGTTGCACTGTCAAATACCAGGTAAATTTGATTTTCCCACTGTTAAATATCACAACATTAAAAATACTTGGTTCAAGTTACAAGGGACACAGACCATTTCTAGAGATGGTATCACATGACCTAGCTTACTCCCTAACCTGCTAGCTAAGGAGCCTTTCAGTGAAAAGGAAATGAGATGGTCAGTGCTAATATTTTCTCAGTTACCAAGAACCTCATAGGGATTGTGCTTCCTTCCTAAGTACCTAGAGATTACTTAACAGTTATGTCTTGTTGTTGTTGTTGTTGTTGTTGTTATTAGGTGCTGTCGAGTTGGTATCCGACTCATAGCGACCCTCATAGGGTTTTCAATGGCTGACTGTTTCAGGATTGCCTTGGGAGTGGATTGCCAGGCCCTTCTCCCATTTTTTGTGGTGCTGGGAATTGAACTCAGGACCTCAGAGACTGCAGCGCAGCGCTCTACCAACTGAGATCCTAGCCAACTAAATCCTAGCCAACTAAATCCTAGCCAACAGTTATGTCTAGAATTTTCTAAACCAGATATCATACTATACCTTACATATCTCACAGCCATACAGCTATGGCTATTTCCCCACCCTCTGCAGGCACTGGACAGGGAGGCAGTGACAAGCATTAGTCTAAGATCCAAGGCTATCATGGGCAAAACCAGGGGGAGGTCACTCAGGGAGGTTGTGTGACAAAACATGTCCAGGGCAACTGGCCCAATTCCACCCACTCCCAAGACTCCAAAGGAAGGAACTCCTGTTGCTGAATGAGAAAGATAAATTCATAATTCACAAACAAAAGAAATGCAGAACTGTTGGGTTCCAGGGAAGTACAGAACCGCAGAGATCTTCAAGTTCAGCCCCTTTCAAGACAAGGAAGCAGAGGCTCGTGGTTCCTGGTCAACGGTCCTGCTCAGTCCCTAGCTAAAGGCATAATACAAGCTTTTGGGTTCTAAGCTTTTTACCAGAACATACTGACAAGGAAGCTGATTTTAAAGAGGAAAGGAAGAGAAAAGGCACCTTTCTCTTGCTCCCTGGCATATCTGCATGCTCCTTGTTTCTTATCATGTAACTGCAAAGACTATTTGTGGAACAAAATGCTTTTCTAAAATGCAATAAATCTTTTCAGTGTTATCTGCTGAGATAAATTTTGATGATGCCTCAAGTTCTCATTTGGGCTCACCACATCTGAACACCTTTCGAATTACAATATATGGAAAAAAGGCAAAGTCTCACCGAGGTTGGAGAGATATTTCCGGGCTGGAGACCCATCCCCGCCAGGGTCTTGGCGAGCTCCACCGCATTTACCCCACAGTTGGGGGCCACATTCGCTTGACATCGAATGTGTACGTTCATTTTACATACTGGAGGAAGAGGAAAATAGAATTCACATTCGGAGAAGAATCAAGTCACCATGTGCTGCAACAGAGAACTTCATTAACCTGAAAGATTAGAACGTGTTGAACAATGCCACGTCATAAAATTAAACTCACACTTATAACAATTCCTGGCATTTTATATATTTCTGTCTTGTGCAGAAGCAGAAATCCTCGCCTACTAATGATAAATTTCAAATACATTTTTTTTCACTGTGGCTTGATGAAACATTTTCCTCTAAATCACATGTAGCAGTCATTGCTACTTAACAGCATGATCCAATATAAAGATTAAAACCTTCATCCTAGTAACAATTCACAGTCAATTAAATAACAAAGAATCATGTCAATTGACTGTATTCTTTTCCTTCTTTCTCTTAACAGTGAAATAAAAGGTGGCCCTCTAAATGTCAGAGATAGAGCACTGTTCAAACAGGATGCAAATGGTGTTTCTGAGAGAAGAGAGCTCTATACAGCTTTCTTTCTGATTACTGTTGAGGTCGGGTCACCCTCCCAGCACTGAGACAAGACCCACATCCTGCAGGCCTGTGATTCTCAGCATTTGTAACCTGTTGTTCTGTTTTGTAGGGGAAGAAAAAGGCAACTTATAAAGCATTTGAAGATCAGGGTGGATGGCAGCTGGAACAAGTGAACAAAGCAAGCTAAGTTCCTCGTGCTTAGGAAGCTGCCCTGGATTCCTGGTCTAATGAAGGTTCCAAGGTTTAATCAGCAGAAATAAATTCCAATTCAGTTTCCTGAAATGGACTCTGCTGACAGGAGGTTGAAATGAAGTAGCTACTGGGCAACAAATTCCTGTTTTATGGAGCTGATCCATCTTTGGAAGCACGCACAAACCAAGGCTTTCTAGGCCCTGAATTCCTGTCATTTAGGAAGCCCTCTTTAAGAAAAGGGCTAGGATTTAGCTCAGTTGGTAGAGCGCCACTCTGCAGTCTCTGAGGTCCTGAGTTCGATTCCCAGCACCACAAAAAAACAGGAGAAGGATGTGGCAACCCACTTCCGAGGCAATCCCGAAACAATCAGCCATTGAACACCCTTTGAAGGTCGCTATGAGTCGGACATGACTCAACGGCACCTCACAACAACAACTTTAAGAAAAAGAATATCAAATCAAATAGAAAGGCACCCTGAAACTTAAGCTTCGTTAGTGCATGGGAAACCAACTTCTTTCAAGACTGGTTCAGAGACGCACAAACCTATAATGACCTTTCAAAACCACCACATGACAAGAAAAGCAAAAATTATAGGAGCTGTATCATGGCTGGTATGCTACCCTCAGGTCACTAGTGACAAAGACAAAGCAGATGAGCCCCCTGCATGGCTCTGTGTATCAGTAAGAACTGCACAAAAACAGAAAGTGATTTTCCTGCCGGACACCCACACTCGAGAGCTCATCCCGTTGATATCAAGCAACACCTTAACCAAAAGGCCCCAAAGCCACACATGAGCTGGCTTTCACTTTAGCTGAGTTAGAAAGGAGTTATTAAACAGTACTCTAGAGAGATAAAAGAACTTGCTCTTCTTAAAGACAAGTGACTTGTCCCTTTCTCTTGACAGATGTAAGCTTATTAAGTCCAGGCAATGGAAGTTGTCCAGTTGCACCCACACCAATTCTACCTCCTCCATTACTCTCCTGGGTCAGCAACTCAGGGTGTGTGTGATAAGGCTCCAAGTGCACCCCACGACAGCCAGATCATCACACCTTAAGGGGAGATGATTCAGGGTCAACAGCTCTTCTACTTCTGGATTAAGGATCAGCCCTCACCCACTCAGAGCATTTGCAAAGGCCAAAGCTCCAAATGGCACAGGGTGCAGTGGGTGAGATGCAAGCCCACAACCAAAGCTTTTAGTGTTTTTCAGTGCACCCCCCCCCCCAATATCTAGCAAGGGCCCTCCTGCAGAAGACCCATGGCTGCTCCCATTAAGCTATGATAACTCGATGCTGGCTTATTTCTGGTGAAGGCACCAGACCTACTCTTCTGCCAGTTCTTACACATAACCCAAGCTTCTCTTTGGGCCATCTCACCTCCTTACCTCCTACCATCATCCATCTCTGAGCAGAAACCCATTTTTTTCCTTTAAGTACCTACTAAAAATGAAATGAAAAGTGCTTGGGAGACTTCCAGCACAAGATTGTGAGCCAGACGTGGCACAATAAAACAAAGGAGTCAGGATAGGAAGAGGTTGGCCCTATTCTAAAGAGAGAAAAGACTAAAAGGCACAGAAATCATAAAAGAGGTTACAGGATGGTCTCAGAGTGCAGAATGGGGCTGCTCAGCAAGAGGGAATGAGCAGGACATGTCTCTAGTGGGGAAGGGGAATGGGAGCTCTCATTTAAGAGGTAAGCCAGGCAGCCCTGGTGGGCGCACTGGCAGTCCCACAGGACAAGCCCACAGTCCCCGAAGCCTGTGGATACATTCGGGGGTTTGGTGAGACAGTGGATCTTCCTGACTACACGGTCAGCATTGGAGAAGAGCTTCATTTTGCCAGACTCCATATCTCAGAGGGCCATGATCAGGTGCCATCTTGAGAGGGAGCCTATTGTATGAGACTGAGTTATTCCTCTGGGCCTGAAAACAATAATCACCAGAGAGTCTGTGGGTAACATGCCACAACGCAGGGTGTGACACAGCTTTGGCAGACAGTTACAGTAACAGGGAGAGCAGAACCCCAGAATAGCAGGAGGCTCAGGCAAGACAGCCCTCCCATGTGCCACCTCAGGAGAGGAGACAACTCCATCTCCTGAAGGGAACTTCAGAGACTGGCAACTCTGAGCTGAGGTCAGATAAAAGACTCCCTCTGTAACTGACCACCACCTCCACCTGTTGTTTGTTTGTTGTTGTTAGGTGCTGTCACGTCGGTATCAGACTCATAGTGACCCTCATAGGATTTTCTATGGCTGACTGTTTCGGGATTGCCTTGGGAGTGGATTACTAGGTCCTTCTCCCATTTTTGCGGTGCTGGGAATTGAACTCGGGACCTCAGAGACTAGCGCAGCGCTCTACCAACTGAGCTAAATCCCAGCCCCTCACCTCCACCTAACCAACTCTAATATGGCCACAGAAAGAAACCATTCCAGTACTTTATGTTTCTTCTTTTAAATACTTTTTTCTTTCCTTTACTTTCTTTTTATCCTTTTCTTTTCTTTTTCTCTTCTATTTTCTTTTCTTTTTCCCTGCTGTGCTGGGGATTGAACCCAGGGCTATCCATGGGGCAGGTGCGATAGCCTCAGCTCTGTTCTTATTTTTGTTTTGAGACAGGGTCTCACTGAATTGCGTAGGCTGCCTCTAGCCTGGGGCACAAGATTCTCCTGCTTCAGCCTCTGAAGATGCTGGGATTGCATCTTCTTTTTTCTTTCTTTTTTCTCTTGTCATTGTTAATTTTGTTTTCTTTATTTCTCTTTTATATAATGTAATTTGTATCTTTTTACCTTTTTAGTTCTTTTTTTATCTTATGCTGCCTGTGTCTCTTTTTCTATTTACTACACTTTTAGCATTATTTTTACTTTGTTTCTTTAAAAAAAAGAAATTCCTTAGGCTTTTTACTTTTTATGGCTCTTTTTATGTTTACCTAATTTTGTGTATGTGTGTGTATACATATATATTTTTTTCTTTATTGGGAAAGCAAGTTTTTTGTTCTTTTGTTCTTTTCTCTCTCTCTTCCTAACATTCACTTCCTTTCTGGATCTTCTTTTTCCTTTGTTTTACTTAACACTTGCTGCTTCCTTCTTCCTCCCCTCTCTCTGACCCTGCTCCTTTTAAAATTCCAGGTAATTACTATTTTTACCTTCTCCCTAAATAATTTGTAACTTTGGAGCTTACTCTTCATTATTGTGGCCATTTTATGTTCCATGGGCATTGGTGGTCTAGTTGGTGGCTTTAATTGATCTTAAGTGTATTTCTACATTTGACTTGGTTAGGTATTGTACTTGTTACAGTGGTTTATCTTCCCCTCTTGGAGTGTTAAAGGGGATTGAGCTCTCAAGAGAAAGTCACTTATTAAGAAGATCTCCAAACAAAACAGGAAGAGCTATCCATCCCAATGGACTAACAAATCACAAAATGTAAACACAAGTAACATGAAAAATCTAGGTGATATGTAAGAATTCAAAATTCTACTATTAAAAATGATAAATGACTTCAAAGAGGACAAAAAAGCAGATGAATGCAATAAGGAAACCAATACAGGACCTAGCTCAGAAAGTCACCAATGTAGAAGCCAAAGTCAGCAAAATGGATGAGAAATTCAGCAAGGAAATTGAGATTTTGAAAAAAAAAATACAAACAAATGTTAGAAATGAAAAACTCAATAAATTAAATTTAAAAACACAGTGGAAAACATCATCAGTAGACTAGAACAAGCAGAAGATAGAATATCAGGGATGGAAGACAAAGTTGAGGAAATAGCACATTCAGATATCAACAAAGAAAAGAAAAGAAGAAGGACATGACCACAACTTCCAAGAACTCTCAGACATGATCAACAGGTCAAATCTAGGAGTCTGGGGGATATAAAAAGGTGCTGAGATAAAAACTAAAAGCATACCTATTTGATGAAATTATACCAGAAATTTCCCCAAATCTTAGGAAAAGAATGAACATCCAACCACAAGAGACATTTAGAATCACAGGTAGACATGACCAGAAAAAAACATCTCCATGACATATTATAGTTAAAATGTCAAGACTGCAGAAGAAAGAAGCAATATTAGAAGCTGCAAGAGAAAAATATTAACTCACCTACAAAGACAAATTCATCAGAATAACATCAGGCCTCTCAGCACAAAGCCTAAAACCCAGGAAAGCATGGAACGATATATTTCACACCCTGAAAATAAATAACTGCCAGCAAAGATTATTATATCCAACAAAGTTATCATTTAAAATTGATGAGGAAATAAAGACCTTCCAAGACAACCTCATACTAAGGCAATTCATGACAAATCAACCACTGAAAAAGATATTTAAAAGGAATAGTACACATACAGATGGAAGAAAGTCTCAATCATAAGAGCACAGGAAAGAATAAATTTCATAAGAGGAACAGATAAACTAATGTGAAGTGGGCAAAACTCAGTCATGTCTGACTCAAAAAAAACCACAAACTCTGAATATGAGTAAGGCAGTAAGAAAAGACTAATAGTATGTGAACCAACCAGGAAAATACTCAACACAATTATAAGAATCAGCAAATCCCTTTCAAAAATAATCATAAATGTAAGTGGTCTTAATTCTCCAATAAATGATATAGACTGTAGATCAGATTAAAGCACAAGACCCAACAATTTAAAAAAAGAGGAATAGTCATGCTTATATCATACAAAGTAGACTTCAAGTTAAAGTTAGAAGAGACAAAGAAGGTCACTATATATTAATAAAGGGAAAAATTGATCAAGAAGTTATAACATTATAAATATATATTCAGTACACCCAATTTCATAAAAAACACTGCTGAACATAAAGGGATAGGTCCAGATACAATAATCATGAGTGATTTCAATACTCTACTCTTATCAATAGATATAGAACATCCAGACAAAAATAAATCAGCGCAGTAGATCACATGGACTTAATACACATCTATATTCTATCCAAAAGCTATAAAATATATATCATTCTCAACAGCCCATGGAACCTTCTTTAAAATAGATCACATTTTGGGCCATAAATCTAGTCTTAACAAATACAGAAATATCTAAATAATTGGGTGTATCTTATCATATCATAATGGAATAAAACTAGAAATCAACAGCAGAAGTTACAGAAACTATACAAATACATAACAATATACTCTTAAAGGCTCAGTGGATTCTTAAATCAGGGAGGAAATCAAAATATTCCTAGGATCAAATGAAAATGAAAACATAACCTACCAGATCCTTTAGGATACAGCAAAGGTGGTTCTAAGAGGGCAGTATATAGCTGTGAGTGCAAACATTTAAAAATCAGAGACAATTCAAATAGATAACTTAATGATGTACCTCAAAGCCTAGGAAAAACAAGAACATGCAAAAGCCAAAATCAGTAGATGGAAAGAAGTAATAAAGATTAGACCAGAAATTAATAAAACAGAGACTAAAAGGACAATGGGGCTGGGGTTTAGCTCAGCTGGTAGAGTGCTGCTCTGTGCTCTCTGAGGCCCTGAGTTCAATCCCCAGCACCACAAAAATGGGAGAAGGACATGGAAGTCCACTGCCAAAGCAATCCTGCAGCTACTGAAAACCCTATGAGTGTCACTATGAGTCAAACATGACTCAATGGCACCGAACAATAACAACAACAAAAGAACAATAACAAGAATTGATGAAACAAAGAGATGGCTCTTTGAAAAGATAAACCAGATCTACAAATCCTTAGCCAAACTAATCAAAAGAAAGAAAGAAGACTTAAATTAATAAAATGAGAGATGAAAAATCAGCCATTACAATAGATAACAATGAAATCCAGGAAATCATTAGGGAATACTTTGAAAACTTATATTCCAAAAAACTGGAAAACTTAGATGACATGGACAAATTCCTAGGCACATATGACCTATCAAAATTAAATCAAAAGTATATAAATAATGTAAACAGATCTATAGTGAGCAGCCAGATTGAAGCAGTAATAAAGAATCTTCCAAAAAAGAAAAGCCCAGGACTAGATGAATTCACTGCCAAATTCTACAATGCTTTTAAAGAGGAATTAACACCAATGGTCTTCAAATTATTCCACAAAATAGAAAGGGAAAAAACACAACCAAACTCATTCTATAAAGCCAGTATTACCATGATACGAAAAGCTGATTAGGACACAACAAAAATGGAAAACTACAAACCAATTTCCCTGGTGAACATAGATAAAAGAATCCTTAATAACATACAGGCAAATTGACCTCAACAACACATTAAAAAGATCATACACCTTGATCAAGTTGGCTTCATTTCAGGGATCCAAGGGTGGTTCAACATACACAAGACACTATATATAATATCACACACAAATAGAATCAGTGACAGAAATCACATGATCATCACAATAGATGCAGAAAAATCCTTTGACAAAGTTTAACATCCTTTCATGACACAATTCCTGAAGAAACTAGGAACTGAAGGAACATATCTCAATATAGCCTGCAGCCATAGCCCTGTGGCATCCGATCCCATCAGATCTCAGAAGCTAAGCAGGGTCGGGCCTGGTTAGTACCTGGATGGGAGACCACCTGGGAACACCAGAAGCTGTAGGCTTGGGAGAAGGACCTGGCAACCCCCTCCCAAAAATCAATCTGCCATTGAAAACCCTATGCACAGCAGAGAAGCACTGACAATAGTGTTTCCCCTGTTGTACAGAGGGTCGCTATGAGTCAGATACCGACTCGAAGGCACCTAACAACAACAACAACAACATCTCAATATAATGCAACAACAACATCCCAACAGAATATAGGCAATATATGAAAAAACTATAGCCAACATCATACTAAATGGGGAAAAACTGAAAGCATTTCCTCTAAAATCAGGAACAAGACAAGGATGTCCCTTATCTCTATTGCTATTCAATATAGTAACTGAACTCTTGCTACTGTTGTTGTGAAGTGCCATCATGTCAGGTCCTTAGCCACAGTGATAAGGCAAGAGAAAGAAATAAAAGAGATTCAAACAGGAAGGAAGAAGTCAAATCATCTCTATTTGCAGATGACATGATCCTATACCTAAAAGTACCTAAAGACTCCATCAGAAAACTTTTAGGGCTGGTAAATACTTACAGCAAAGTGCTGTTGCTGTTAGGTGTCATCAAGCCAGATCTGACTCATAGTGACCCTCATAGGGTTTTCAATGGCTGATTGTTTCAGGATTGCCTTGGGAGTGGATTGCCACATCCTTCTCACATTTTTGAAGTGCTGGGAATCAAACCTAGGTCCTCAGGAAGTACAGAGCAGCACTCTACCAACTGAGCTAAACCCGGCAGCAGGATACAAAATCAACACACAAAAATCAATAGCTTTTCTATATACTAATAATGACCAGGCTGAGAAAGAACCTGGAAAACAATCACATTCAAAGCAGCATCAAAAAGAATAAAATATCTAGGAATAAACCACAAGAAGGTGAAAGACGTCTCCAATGAAAATGTTAAAATTCTGAAGCAACAAATTAAAGAAGATATTACAAGATGGAAAAACTGCCCATGCTCATGGATTAGAAGAATTAATTATGGATTAATCATGGATTAGAAGAATTAATATTATGAAAATGGCTATATTAACTGAAAGCAATCTACAGATTTAATGAAATCCTCTTCAGAATCCCAATGACATTTTTCACAGAGATGGAAAGAACCATCCTAAAATTCACATGTTATTGTTGCTAGGTGTCATCAAGTCAGTATCTGACTCATAGTGACCCTATGTACAACAGGTAAAACACTACTGTTAGTGTTTCTCTGCTATTCATTGAGTTTTCAATGGCTGGTTGTTTTTTTGGGGAGTGGGTTGCCGGGTCCTTCTCCCAACCCTATAGCACCTGGTGTTCCAAGGTCTGACCCAGGTTAGCTTCTGAGATCTAATGGGGTCAGATGCCACAGTGGTACGGCTGCAGGCATAAAATTCATATAGAAGCATAAAAGATTCTGAATGGCTAATGCAATCTTGAGCAAAGAGAGCAATGCAGGGGGCATTATAATATCTGATTTCAAATTATACTGCAGAGCCATAATAACAAAAACAGACATGTAGAACATTGGAAAGGTATAGGGGATCCAAAAATAAACCCACAAAGCTATAAACACCTGATGTTCAACAAAGGCACCAAAAATATAAGGTAGAGAAAAGACATCCTCTTTAACGAATGGTGCTGGAAGAACTGGATTTCCTCATGTGGAGACTGAAACTAGATCCCTCTGTCTCATTTTGTATGAAAATCAAATAAAAATGGATCAAAGACCTTAATGTAAGACCCGAAACTTTGCAACTGCTAGAGGAAAACATAGAGAAAACAATTCAAGACATACATATGGGTAAAGACTTCCTGAAAAGGACCCAAATAGCTTAGGAAACAATAAATAGCAACTATTGATAAATGGGATTGCATGAAATTAAAAAGCTTTTACACAGCAAAGGAGACAATGAACAGAGAGAACAGACCATGTACAGAAAAGGAAAAAAATCTTTGCCAGCTATACAACAAATAGAAGATTAATATCTAGAATACACAAACAGCTCAAAAAATTAAACATAAAAATAGCAAATTACCCAATAAAAAAAGGCAAATAAACTGAACAGCAAGTTCTCAAAAGAAAAAATACAAATGGCCAAAAATTATATGAAAAAATGTTCAATATCCTTAGCCATCAGGGAAATGCAAATCAAAAACTACATTAAGATTCTACTCCAGTCAGAATGGCTACCATCAACAAAACAAACAATAACAAATGCTGGTGAGGATGCAGGGAGAAAGGAACTCTAGTCCACTGCTGGTGGGAATACAGGTTGATGCAGCCACTATGGAAATCAGTACAGAGGTTGCTCAAAACACTAAAAATAGAACTGCCACATGACCCAGCTATACCACTCCTGGGTATATATCCAAAGGATATATATATCATATATATCATATGATATCTATCTATCTATCTCTATATAGATAGATATCTATCTATCTATCTATCTATCTATCTATCTATAGATAGATAAATAGATATATATATATATTTATCATAGAGATACCTGCTCATCCACTATTCACAATAGCCAAGATATGGAATCAACCTAAGTGTTCATCAACAGATGAGTGGATAAAGAAAATGTAGTATATATACACCATAGAGTTTTATTTGGCCATAAAGAAGGACAAAAACGATAGCATTTACTAGAAAATAGAACTAGAGATCATTGTTTAAATCAAAATAACCTGGACCCAGGAAGACAAACATCGTACGTTTTCCTTCATTTGTGGATGTTACATTTCAATATATATTCAATATTAAAATATATAGTTCATGAAAGTAGAAGGGGGCCTATGTAGGGGGAGAAACGGGACCAAAGAGAAGGATGAGGGGGGAATAAGAAAGGGTAAAGGGGGAAAGGAAGAGAAAGACCACACTTTGCCCTTAAGGTAAAAATCTCGATTTATATCATATATAAATATCACACACACACACACACACACACACACACACGCACAAGTCATGCAAGTAGAATGGGGACCCCTAGTGTGGAGGGAGGGGATGGGGGAGGGGGTCATAACAAGGTAATGGGGGAGGTGAACGTGAGCCATGTACAATGATATGCATGTATGGAAACATCATGATGAAACTCATTAAGTTTCTACTAAAAGTAGTAAAAAATTACTACTGAAAAAACCCCCACAATGCATACTCTGCACTCAGCAATAAGTAGATGAAAACTAACTAGCTCAGTCATTGAATGTATCTCTTAGACTCAATGTTCTGTGCTTAATTGGGGGATAAGATGTAGTTCTGTTCACATACCTGACAATGGAAATATAAAAGCACTAAGATGTTATTATAAAACAAATCTAAAACTGTCAGTCGTAGGTTAGATTTTGAGCCTACAGGATTCTGAAAGCTTGTGCCGTGGTGTTCCCACAAAGGAGTGGGACCCAGCAACTGAGCATCTCACTTTTGCACTGAAGTCCTTGCCGCATTATCCCCCAGAGCAGGGAGCCACAGTGATCGCAGAACGTTGGCACTTTGTAGTTGTGAATGCTGAACTTGTGTGGAATGTTGATTCCAAACCTCTGCTCAGCGATCTGGGAAAAAAAGTAAAACAAAAGGACAAGAGCTAAAATTTCATGCCAACATCTTTTTTAAAAACTGTAACAGGAGCCCACCAGATGTAAAATGTTATTATGACACCTGAGCTGATTATATTATTCTAATGTAGTTGTTGTTGTTGTTGTTGTTGTTCAGTATTTTCAGGTCAGGTCCGACTCATAGTGACCCTCATAGGGTGTCCAATGGCTACTTGTTTTTTTCAGGACTGTTTTTAGGGAGTGGACTGCGACATCCTTCTCCCATTTTTGCAGTGCTGGGGATTGAACTTGGGTCCTCAGAGAGTGCAGAGGAGGCACTCTACCAACTGAGCTAAACCCCATCCCTCTAATGTTAATGTACTTAGCTTTGGTTAATTATTCAGGTATCACTAATAAGTCTTAACTTGTTTTCTAATGAATAAGACATGGCAGAAACATGGGGTACATATTAGGCCATTCATCATTTGTAGAGATAAATATAAAATAAGATTTTCATTTCATCTTTTACAGTCAGACCATAGTTCTCCTTGTCAATCCCTCACTCTCATGTCTATTTCCTAGAACTTTCTGACTTCAGAGAGTACTATAGCACCCAGTTTAAATGGGTCGTTTATATACTATATACTTTGAATCACCACAAAATCTTCTAAAAATTGTGTCACAAGGGAAAACTAAAGAAGGTACTCAGCAAACATGGAATAGCATTCCAAAGGGACATTAAAGTGGCCATCTTATTCAGCCCTTCCAGCCCTTGTCTGGCATTTGCATTCTGACAATCTAAGCACAAAGGTCCTGGTTCAATCTCACATACTGTTTCCAGAAAATAACCACACCAGCTCTGTGCTTTCTGGTATATCTCACAATTTAAAGTAATAATAACAGATCCATCCAAGACAAGTAGGAGGGCAATTATTACTCCTCTTGAGACTTTTCTGGTTTTGTTCTCATAAAAGCTGTGGCTCACATGTCTCCGCATTTCATTCTTTAGCAACCCTGCACGTGTGTTGTCAACAACCATCAAGTTCCAAAGTCAGACTTTCCAAAGCATCTGTCAATCCACTAAGGGTCAGCAATGCTCTATCCGCTTTCCTCCTCCAGAAGTTAAAATGTGTGCCTGGCCCAGCCAAATACAACGTGAGTGACAAGCATGACAGTGCACCTTTTACAGACAGATTTACATCTTCCCTGAAATTTCTTAAGAGGCTGGAGGAGACCAGCAGTCTCTTTACTTAGGAAGCACAATTTACAGCTAACATACTTGTCGATTCTATTTCATTTAGCCCCCACAAATACCTATGAGGGAAGTACTGATTCTATTTTCTGACTGGGGCAAAGAGTTTGTGGACTTGGCCTGAGCTCAAAGAGATCACTAACAAGAGGCCAGATTCAGCATTCCAATCCAGGTGGTTAGATGCCAAGCTCAGGTCTCTTTTACTCCATCAGAGCACTCTCCACATTATTATAACTGGTCCATAGAGTTTATGCCCAGCTGACCACTGACCGGGTCCTCACAAGGTGAGGTCATATTGTACAAGAACAGAAATCCAAAGTGCCATAATACAAACAGGAGAAAAATTCCCATTCTAGTACCACTATAGCCTCCAAGGATTGTGGAAGGGATGTGGGAAGAAGAGAAAGCAAAGAAGGGATGGAGGGAGAAAAGGGGAGGGGGGGTAAAGGAGAGGGAGAAGGAGAGAGAAACAGAGAAAGGGAGAGAGAGAGGGGAAGGAGAGAGAAAGGGAAAAGGCGAGAGGGAGACAGAACAAATGTGAGTGCCAGAGCAGGTGCTTAATCAGCAAACTAGCATCCTCTTACCTTTGAATCCACTTTGTTAATATTGTTTTGGCAAGTGCAGGCTGTAACAATTAGATGATGGCAGCGTTTATGGACGACGCAGGTGCACACTAGGAAATTAAATCCAGCAATTATACATTTATCAGAGGCTCATAGTCCAGCCAGTGGCAGTGCAGGCAACGAAGACTGCGCCATGCTGATGTGACAAGATTTTGGTGTCTGGCCACATTGCTGGCAGCTAGCACTCCCATCCTTCCTATTTCCTTTGCCACCATCCTAACAAAGACCTCTGCTCATGCCCAAACTGTCTGCCATCCACGTCTAAGCTTATGTCCTCCTCCCTGACTTTATTCCATCCTGTACCCACCTCCAGAGGACTCTTCCCACAGTACAATTCTAGTCATATCAGCCCCATGACTGAAAATGTTCATTGGCATCTCACTGCCAATCAATAATGTTCAAATTTCCCAGCCAGATTTCAGACCTTGCACAGGCTACTCCAAATTACCTGTCACTTTTCTTCTATGTGACCTATTTATCCCAATAAAAATGAAATTAGTTGGCCTTTCTCGGCACTATCAATGCTCTTCCATATCTTTAGGATACCCTACTGGCCTTGTTGTTGCTGTTACGTGCCATCAGGTTGTGTCCAGCTCCTAGCGAGCCTCAGAGGGTTTTCAATGGCTGATTGTTTGGGGAGTGGATTGCCACATCCTTCTCCCATTTCCTACTTGCCTAGAGACAAACTAAACCTTAAGTTTACAACATGATACAATCTAAAAATATCTCTTCCATGAAAATACCCTAAATCTGCCTGATTCTAGGCTGAAACCTTCTCTTCTTCCTCTGCTATCCCACAGGCCTTAGCCAGCTCCTTCTCTTAAACCTTCTGAATGTAGCCAAGCCCTCCCCTTAATTCCCAGCACAATGCCTCATGCAGAGCAGGCATTCAATAAATGTTTGCTGAAGGCTCAATCAATTGCCTGAATATTTAGAACCTTCTGAGTAACTTTTTTTTTCTCATTTTCATCCAGATAACTGACATACTGCAGAAGGAATCAAGCTTTTCATTAAAGGATGAACACAGGCAATGAAGCAGTATAAAAATATACATCATTTACAGACCTTTCAAGACATGCAAAAGGATTTAGGATTAAGCACATAAAGACAAGTGACAGGTCAGCAAACAGTACTGTACCTTAAAACAAATCCAACTTTCATCAGATTGAATTTTCAGGACAATTACACTGAATGTACCCAGAGAATGGTCTTTTTGTACGAGAGGGTCTCAAACCTACCCTTTACACAGAAAGACCTTATTTTATGAGGACGTTGGTTTTTTTCTTAGTTAGCTTGGCTAAAGGCTTATCAATTTTATTGATCTTTCAAAGAACTAGCTTCTGATACCATGGATTTTCTCCATTATTTTCTTGTTTTCAACTTCCCGGATTTCTGTTCTGATTTTATTATTTCTTTTCTTCTGCTCCTCTTAGGCTTAAATTTCCCTTTTCTCTAGTTTTCTAAAATGGAAATTTAGATTACTAATTTTGATATTTCTTCTTTTCTAATAAATGCATTTAATCCTATGAATTCTCATCTAAGAACTGCTTTCACCGCATCTCACATATTTTAACAAATTATATTTCATTTTCACTTGATTCAACATTTCTTTTATATTCTTGAGTGCTCTTTAACTCATGTGTTACTTAGAATACGTTGTTTAAATGCCAAATATGTGGAGGTTTTCCAGCTATCTTTCTGTTATTGACTTCTAGTTTAATTCCATTGTGGCCTGAGAAGATGCTTTTTATGATTTCTGTCCTTTTATACTTGTTAATGTGGTTTGACAGCCCAGACTGTGGTTTCTGTTAGTAAAGGTTCCTTGAGAGTTTGAGAATAACATATTATCTGCTATTGTTGGATATTGTATTCTATAAATGTACATTTGACCAGGTAGTGATAATACTATTGATGTCATCCCTACAAAGTCAAGCTGTTAATGGCCCAAATAAAAGGCAAAGTGGATGCTACCTGAAGAAACTCAGGTGTAAGCAGTCTTCTTTCACTCCTTCTATTTTATTGCATTCCAACAGTGCCAGAACACTAGCAAATTGGTTTTGCCTTAGAATTGTGACAATCAAAGTACATTTAATGTGGAATAACTTATAAGACCATTAACAGCTTAAGTTTGAAATTGTCTCTCATTTTTTTGAAATCAGAAAGTTAAAAAAGAAAACCAATTTGGATAATAGCTTCTATTCCCTATGGAGATAAAGTGAAGATGGCTTTGTATTATTTCTTCCAATGCAATGTAAAAAACAAGCTTTTCCTCATCAATCAAGGGTATACTCACAAAATGACACTATATTTTAGCACTCTATTGCAATGACAAACTTTAAACAATGAAATTTTCCTGAGTACTCTGGCTTTAGATAAATCCCCTCTATACTTTCTAAAACATAGTCAAGATCTAACCAAAGCTAAAGAGTTATAGCTACATGGAGTCTCCTTTGACCTAGAGAGAGTTACTTATCACTATAATGGAATGCATCCTGCTTTTTCTTGGTATTATCAATTTTTAGCATAGAAACAAGATTAAACGTGGTTGTAAACATGTTTTCTTACCTTGGCATTGATAACCCTGTTTCCCAAATACTCCCCTGTTCAAGACAATAGAGAAAAAAAATACCATCAGTCAAATATTTCAGCAATAACTTCCTATAATTACAGTCATTAAAATATGACTGGAAAAATAATATCTAAAACTTGGATGTATATATTACTTAGATTTGTGGGGAGGAGAGGGTGGAGAATGAAATCAGCAGGTCAACATTTTAGAAGAGGAGGCCAAAATCAGATCCAAAATATAATTCTTAATAATCATGCTCGCTTCTGAAATCACACATAACCAAGGGAAGCCTCCAATAAAGAGGCTCCTGGGGTAGGGAGAAGAGTCAAAGGGCCTCTTACCAGATGAACTCCCGGCAGTGAGAGCAGTAGGTAGGCTGCCTCAGGTATGTGGCCATGAACTTGTGCCCATTGACCTGGTGGACTCGCCTTCGCATAGCCCTTTGGCGCTTCCTTGTAAAATGTTTGAAGATTCGGTCTCTCTGGAGAGTGGCTGTATATTAAAAGGGGGGAAAAAAAGAAAAATGGGTAATAAATCTAGCCACACTCACTGTATGAGAAAGTCAGACAGTTCAAACACTCCCCAGATTAGGTTTTTCTTTCTTTGAGATTCCAAACACCCAAGTCATTATGCTTTCCCTAATGAGTCCTAATTAGGACTCTAAAGCCTTTTAAGGTTGAACCCATGTGAACTCCTGAGATGCCACTGCCTGGTTGTGATTGGTCGTTTTGGGCTGATCCTTCAGCACAGACTATGAGTTCCCCAGGTGTCCAATGGATGACATCAGCATGGTCTCCTAACCTCTGTCTAGAAGTCTGAGATCTTGGGTCCAGCTATGGGCTATAACCGCTGGCTGGTAAAATGGCTTCTTATGATCCTTCCACTTCATTTCTGGTGACCTCACAAACTGGATTAGACCACAGCATGGGCCATGAGATCCCTGCCTAAAAACAATTGGCAGGAAACCACCTCTGTTAACCTGGACTGGGAAGAAAGTAAACTGGGATGGGCACAAAGTTTTCTAACTGCATATTTTTAAAATAGTGGCTCCTAATCCAAAGACTAAAAACTGGGCATCATCTGAAGATAGTAAATTGTGTCTCCCATATCATTATATTAGACTTTTTCCAAAGGCTGGATATAATACAAAGACTTAGGGTTAATAAAATAAAGATTACTTCCTCAATAATACTTTTAAATAAATCACTTATACAAAGGAAATAAGGAAATAAGAATCATGCAAGAATAATTTCCTGATAAATTTAAAAGCCTAGAAAGATAGATTACTTTTTCCTTTTCTTATTTTTAATTGCTAGATAATAATTGCACAACTTTCTGGGGTACAATGCAATGGTTTAGAACATTCATATACTATGAACTGATCAACTTAGGATACTTAGATTATCAACTCATTTATCATTTCCTTGTGATGAGAAAATTCAAAATCCTCTTGTGTAGCTATTTTGAACTATACAATACAATATTGTTAACTGTGATTACCCTCTGTATAACAGAACTTACTCCTCCTGTTTGACTATGACTGGGTACTAAACTTCCAAAATAACCTGAAGTATATGTTAAGGAGGAAATTATGGAAAAATAAGAAAATACAGAAAGATACTATACTCCTAGGATGGGATATTGTTGTTGTTAGGTGCCATCAAATAGGGTCCAACTCATAGTGACCCTATGTACAAGAGAATGAAATACTGCCCAGATTCTGTGCCATGCTTGGCACTATTGTCAGTGCTTCTCTGCTATTCACAGGGTTTTCAATGGTGTATTATTTTGGGAGTAGATTGCCAAGTCCTTCTCCCTAGCCTGTAGCACCTGGTATTCCCAGGAGGTCTCCTGTTGAAAGACTAACCAGGCTGGCCCTTCTTATAATCCAAGATCAGGTGGGATAGGATGCCATGGTGCTATGGCTGCAGAGGCTAGGCTAGGATAAGGATAACAAAATTCTAATGCTATAAAATAGAAGTCCTCACACTTTTTGGCACCAGTGACCAGTTTTGTCAAAGATAATTCTTCCATGGACTGAGGGGCACAGGCTGAGCTCAGGCAGTTATGTGAGCAATGGGGAATAGCTGTAAATACAGATGAAGCTTTGCTTGCTCACCTCCTGATGTGCAGCCCTGTTCTTAATAGGCCAAGGACCACAGGTGGGGACCCCTGCTACAAAAGATTCACAGATTTGCAACTAAAAAAATTTAAAGTTCTCTTTGGCAAAAGACACAAAGCAGAAAGTTGACAGAAACAAACTAGGAGAAAAAGGATTTGCAAAACACGACAGATGGTTACTAGTTATAATATGTAGAAATCAGTAAGAAAAAAATGAAAGGGCAATTCATAAAACTATAACTGCAAATAGAAAATAAGTATGCCAAGACATCGAATTCTATCCAAGATGACATATAAAAACCAGGAGCTAAATCATGTTCTATCTTTTTAATCAACAAATATTAAAAGAATTGCACTTTTTGATAATGGTTGGTAGGAGGATAAACTGGGCTCTAGTCCTGGCCTAGCCCTGGTGACAGTGTTTTCCTTGCCATGCCTCAGGTTCCCATGATAAACCAGGTGACCCTGTCCTGCTAGGGTTTTCCAGGTAGGGTAACTGAGGTGACACATTCAAAGTGCTTAGTACAAAACAAGGTACACTGTAGCATTCATAAAGTGTAGTTATTTCAGGAATCATACTTTTGGAGACCAATTTGATAATACCCATACATTTCACTTCATTCAGCAACCAACTTGAAGAATGTTTCTATAAAAACACCAGTATGCAGGAATGCATATGCTATCTAGATATCAGTTGCTGTATTGTTTTAACAGTAAAAAGTAGGGTGAGCTGGGCTGCAGTGGCACACCTGTAGCCCCAGGTACTCTGGAGGCTGAGGCAAGAGGATAGTTTGAGTCCAGCCGGGGCAAGAAAGCAAGTCCCTGAATGAAAAAAAGTAGGATGTATGCTAGAAATCCAGAAAAACAAAATTAATAGATAGATTAAATAAATTTGGCTAAGGAACCAATGTTTTCGGAGGCTCTAGCATAGTTAAAATTGTACCTGCTTCAGTTTGTGTATGGGCCACTTTTGCACATTATTTTCATTCTTGGATTTCCTGTCTGCCCCAAGAAGATAAAATATATCCCTGTCCTCAGCCCTATGAAGATAGTGTAATAAGCAATATTCCTAGTAGATCCTTAACAATTTTAGACAAGGGTCACAAACGGACAGAAGTCACCATGCTGCACTGCTCTCGCACCATAACCCTTCCAGAAGTCATTTAGAAACCCCAAAGTGAACAGGTTTTCATGATCCTGGGTTGGCAGGTGGTAACATTAGGCTGAAGGTGTCACCCTGTAACTAGCCCATGTGATCACCAGCCTGAGACTCAGCTCAACAGCAGCCTAAGCATGAGCTAGATTGAATTACTAAACACTTTTCCTACCTAGATGCAAATTAAATTCTCCCTAGGGGTCTAATTACCAAGAACTTACTTTTTAAATCTTTTAATACTATAAAGATTGGTTAAAAGGTCAGCTCACTTGCATTTTTAATATTTCATGCATTGAATCCTATTTTTTTCTTCAACAGCTTATTGCCACCGTAGTGGCATGACCTGTGAAGTTTCCAGTTGATTCCCTCTAACCAGAAGGACTTATGAAGAATCTGTTTATACTTGAACTTCACACTGCTCATGTCTTGATACCTTTGCTCCTGTCTTTCCTGGAATATTCTTTTTTTTTTTTTCTTTTACCCCCCCCCCCCCCCCAACTACTAGACTTATTTTTATCCTATCTGCCTCAGAGTCTGAGTAGCCTCTCCCAAATCCCAAGCCAGGTGAAATGCTCCTCACCTGGTCCCCTAGCAGTCTGGGAGTGCACCTTCATCTTTTCCTGTACCCCATGACTGTGGGTCTCATCTTTTTCACCTCTGTCCTAGGCCCCTCCCATGTAGCTCAGACACAAGCATGGACTCCAGCTCAATTTCATTCTTCCTTGCTCTGTGTTATTTTGTACATATGCCTCTTTCTGCTTAAAAAGCGAACATACACACACACACACACTCTTTCTCTATCACACACACACACCTTACACATGCCTGGGAATCTGTAAGATATTTGGTGACGCTGACATTAAAAAATACTGCAGCACCACGGCTCCCTGTGGCTTTTGCTGTCACGCTCTTGACTGACAGTAAACAGGAAGAAAGAGCTCTCCCACTGTACCCTGTTCACCCCACTACAGATTCGACCCCCAAATCACCCTCCCACTTCACAATAGCAGGGCAGAGGGAGTGTCTTCATTGTTTGCATGGGCCTCCTGTTTACTCAGGACTGAGTTAAAAGGACAATAAAACACTAATCAATCCTATTGTAACTTAAACCAACCGGGGCTTTCAGAAATCTTTCAGACCACATTTTAGTCAGACACGTCAGGCAACCCTAACATGCTCTGCAGCCAAAACTTGCGTCACAACTACGGTTCGGCTCAGCTCCTCAGGTGCCCAGGGCTTCTTGAGTAAATACGAAGTTGGCTCAGTGCCCCAGTGAGGAAATTCACATTCCAGTCTCCAGAGGTCAGCAGCCTCGTGGTCCTGATCTGTCTCTCCAGGAGTCAGCTGTGATCCACCCTCCCGGTGACAGGGTGCAGAGCAATTATATGGAATATAATGAAGAGGAATTATTCTTGACTAGAATTTGGTTTCATAAAACCTGACTGCTATCCCTCACACTGTGTTTTGAGAACTTAGAATATTTAAGTGATAAGCAGTCACCAAACACCACCAGGGTAAGGTTTCACTTGCAAAAAGTCTAGCTGCATCGAAACTCGCGTTGGTCCCCTGCGGCTCTGTGGAGAAGGCGTCTAGGAAAGCTCTGGAAAGCTGTTTTAACTTTACCCCCAAAGCGGTAAATATTGCACCTACTTTTGCCTTTGTTCTACTTCCCTGAATTTAAGATTTTACATTCCAGCAGCAAAAATGTATATTTGAAAGTGTTCTTGAGACGTTCTGATATGGGGCAAAAGCACAGATCATAGTTCATCATTTTCAAATGATGGCAAGCAAATTAAATAAGGAGAGGAAATTTACTGGCATGGCACTTTGTAATTTTCTGAAATACTGATTTAAAAATGTATAAATGAAATGACTCTGATTCAGTATAAAATACAATTCAGCTCTGTTAAGCTAAATTTGCCTAACAGCAGAGGCCCTGTGGCTAGGCATGTCCTATGGCTTGTGTCCAAGGATTGAGGAAGCTGACCAGCCTTTCTACACAGCAGGCAGGGGTGTGTGATGGCTGAGGCCCTGGGCTATGGAGCCTGGGTGTGAATCCTGCTTCTTCCTTTATAAGAACCCTGGGCAGGTTAACTTCTGATGCCTCAGTTTCCTGGTCTACAGAACATGAAGAGCGTGCTCCTCATAGGGTCATTTTAAGAACTCAGTGAGTAATAAGTGTGCTGCCAATGGACAAGCATCTCGCAGGTAGTAACTGATACCTATTTTAACCATTGTTTAAACTTTTACTTCATATTGCCCTAGAGTTCTATGAATAGGAAGAGTATTTAATTCAGTTGCCTAATTGTCTGCAAAAGGAATGAATGCATAGGAAATCAGTCCCTAAAGAAGTTAACAACAACAATGTCCAAGATTCATCTAGCTAGGCTAGTGCCAGAACAAACACTGGACTCTTCCAGTCTTGCTTTTATCCCAGAGCTTCACAGGTTATACTACACTGCACTATGTCCTTTATTAACACCAGGTCTCCTGGTACTCTTGGAGTATAATACATTTTCTGCAAACAGAAACTAACAGGAAGGTTAAGTGCAGTGAAGTAGCCAATGACACAAGGGAGGACTCTACACCCTATGTAAGAGTGTTGAGCTACTAAGTAGCATGATCAAGTGTCTTTTGCTTCTTCCTAGCAGAGCTGTCTTATCATTTGCTGCACATGGGAGGGAAAAACTATGAGAAAAACAAACAAGAAAAGCTTACAGTTAACCAAGAGGTACTAGTCAAGATAGAACCAGAAAATATTATGGCTATTTATGCTTCTAAAATGTATCTCTGAAAGGTTATCAGATAGCATGGCAAGAGAATTTTGCTTAACATTATCAGATGTACTAGATAAGCCATCATCTGATCACAAAGCTGCGAGAAGAATGCTGCACAGAAATGAAAAGCATGTCAGAATAAATCACATTAAGGTGTACATTAAAAATTTCCAATAAAAAAAGAAAGAAATGTAAATATAGATGATCCCAGTGGGAAACAATAATGATATAAATGGAGATTTGAGCAAATACATAACTTCAATGAGTCTTTACAAGTGCAGGGCAATGGGTAGTACCATTTTGTTGTTGTTAGGTGCCCTGGAGTCCAGTCTGACTCATAGAGACCCTCATAGGGTTTTCAATGGCTGATTGTTTCCAGATTGCCTCGGGAGTGGATTGCCACATTCTTCTCCCATTTTTGCAGTGCTGGGAATAGAACTTGGGACCTCAGAGACTGCAGAGCAGTGCTCTACCAACTGAGCTAAATCCCAGCCCCGGTACCATCTAACAGGTGGGAAGTGAAGAGAGGCTTACAGGAGGTGCAGATCTGGTCCTCTGATTAATTACAGAAGATTTCCTAAAGGGAGACTACCAGATGTTTGAGGAATAGGGAGGAGAACTTGATGTGCCAGAATAGAGACTAGGTTCCAGGAATTTGTGCCAGTCACCAAGGCGGCACCAAAGGTTCTGGTATTTAAAATAGCAGCAAAAGCCCCCCAGCTGGTGCCAAGTAGCAGAGAACCTTCTGGCTTTTTAAAAAAAAAAAGAGTTTAACTATGTGACTCATAGAAATTTCCAAATTCAGATGGAGTGATTAGACCCATGACATTAGGAGACCAAGCTCTATAGACCTGTACTTGGGTGTTTCTCAAGGATCTGTCTCCTTCTGAGGAAGTGCAGCCCACACAAACACCCATCATCGTGCAAGTGGATGGGACAGGTATCACTGGCAAAAGGAGAAAGGGAAAAGAATACCTCCAGACTGATATTCTCTCCGTCTCTCTCTCTCTCCATCTCCCACACTTCTCTCTCTGGCAGTACTTGGGGGCTGAACCCAAAGGCCTCATACATTGCAAATTCTCTGCCACTGGGCCACACTCCCAGATTATTTCCTTTTTTTTGAATCATAGACTTGCTAAATTATACAGGCTGCTTCTGGTCTCAAACTCATGATCCTCCTGCCTCCATCTCCCAAGTTACTGAGATCATAGGCATGTGCCACTGCACCAGACACAGAATGATTCTCTTATAGGACAAGGGTTCCCAGAACCATGAAAGCTGAGCCTTTTTTGCCATCACACCAGCTTCCTCTGCCAGTAGAAAAGTGATGAGAACAGAACTGGATGTGACCCCTGACGTGGCATCAGAGTTCCATCAAGAGCCACAGGGAACTGGGTGTGGTGGCACATGCCTGTAATCCCAGAACTTGGGAGGTTGAGGCAGGAGGATCACAAGTTCGAGTCCAGCCTGGTCTACATGGTGAGACTGTCTTAAAAAATCAAAGGAAAAAGAAAACAGCTGAAGGGAAAACCTCTCACCACACCGTAGAGAGAAGACAGCACTGGCCTCTTACCTTCCTCTCATCATCTCCTTAGCTTCTTCACTTCTAAGATCTGAAAAAACTCCAAAGAATAAACTCTCCCCTTCATGAGGCTTGCCTCTGGCCACATCACTCAGTTCCTCTCACTGTACAATTCTCATCTCCTACACTGGCTCTTCTCTTCTATCCAGTCCTAAAACACCCAGTCATAAAACATGTGTTTGTCCCAAGGTTCTTTGCACACCATCTGGCCTTTCTGGATGTTCATTCATCTATTCAGACACTCGTACACATTCTCTTGACTTTTAACAATTGTCTCTACACTGATGTGTCCCAAATACACAGCTCCAGCTTTGACTCCTTGCTATTGAACTTATTGCTAAGTAGCTTCTCGTCATCCTTCCAACATTATCTTCAAATTAATATTTGTTGAGCTACACCTTCTTTCCCATATCAACCCACTCATCCTTCTACATAATAGTATACACTGTCCTTGGAGTCAACCAAGCCAAAAAATAAAAAGTAAGAAATAACCTACCCTGAGCATTGTCTTCAGATCCTTCTCGTACTGTTTGCTTACCCTCGTTCTATTCTATCTATACCTGTCATCATTTGGATTCCTCTAGGAACAGAATTTGAGATAAAGACTAAAGTTGTAAGTATAGTCAGCCTTCTGTATCTGTGGGTTCCACATCCATGGATTCAACAAACTTAGGTCAAAAGTATTTGGAAAACTAAGCATCTATACTGAACAAATAGAGACTTTTTCTTCTTTCACTTGTTCTCTAAACAATACAGCACACAACTATTTACATAGTATTTATATCGCATTAGGTTATAAGTAATCTAGAGATGACTTAAGTCATATAGGAGGATGTATATAGGTTATATGGAAATACAACGCCTTTTTTTTTTTTTTTTTGTGGTACTGGGGGTTGATCCTGGGGCTTCACGCCTGCATGCTTTGCAAGTGCTGGACCACTGAGTTGCACCCCCAGCCCTTTTATTTTTTTTTGCTTACTTCCTGAGACAGGGTCTCACTAAGTTACATAGACTTCCTCTAGTCTCGAACTTGCAATCCTCCTGTCTCCGCCTCCCAAGCCGCTGGGATTACAGACGTGCGCCACCACGCCCAGCTAATGCCATTTTTTAATACCATAAACTCAGGTGTCCATGGATTTTGGTATCTGTTGGAGATCCTATATACCCTTTAATATCAAGAGACAACTGTTCAAATGGGAAATAATTCCCAGAAGCAACAGAGGATTACAGAAAAGAGGAAAGGAAAGGATCTACAAAAATCATATCACAGAACACGTTTCCAGTGTGAGCAACAAAGTGTCAGCCCCTTTGGAGGATCTCAGGGAGCTGGTGGAACATGACCAAGGGACAAAGAAATTAGGTATTTACCTTGCAGATGTTTCAGGGGAAAGATGGCACTAACACCTCCCCCACACACACACAGTACGGCTAGTTGCTTTTCCTATGATGAGAGAAAATACGGGCAGGGCATCCCTGATCCTGACTTCTTATTTATACTTTACTGTCATATATATCTTCTATACGATCCTTCAAGCTCTTTGTGGAATGAAGTGAAGTTTACGCAAAACATTTTTCCAATAGTAATCTTCAACTTGAGAGAACCTGGCAGCCCACTCCTGAAACAATCAACCATCAAGAACCCTATGAGTAGCAGAGAAGCACTGGCAATAGTGTCAGGCATGGCACAGCGTTGAGAAGGGTTTTGTTCTGTTGTACATAGAGTCACTATGAGTTGGACTTGACTCCATGGCACTTAACATCAACAACAACAATCTTCAACTATTATTATATAGCTATTCCTTTCTGCCTACATAACTTAATCATAGAAATTCCCTCCTGTCTTCTATTATTAATTGTAAGATTCCCGAGTTCTTTTCTGTAAAAATGTTAAGAATTCCTACCTGTTGCTATAATTCTACAAATATTTCATTTTCCTCTATTGATTTCATCCATACACAGATTTCCAGCTGCCACTTCTCCATCGTTCACATTTTTAAAAAAGAAAATTAAACAATTGTTCAGTGGATCAACACCACTAGGTTTCAGGACAATGAGGACCACTGTTCCTCTTCTACCAAATTTGGATTAGATCATGGGGGAGGGGGTACGTTCTCATCATTACTCTCACTGTCAAGCTATCTGAAAAATATGGCAGAACATAATCCAACTTAAGCTCTAAGCTTAAGTTAGACTATGCATCTTAAATACTTCCCAATTTTCTAGAAATATTTCTTATACTCTTCATCAAAATTTAACTGGGGAGAAAATGTCCCGTTCATGAGCTCCTGTCCTCACTACAACCTTTTAAATGTCACATAAGGATACAGTGCAGCCGTAACATGATTTTGATTGTTAAGAGTAGAAGGAAAAAGAAAAAAAAAGATATCTTTTTGCTGTTTTACCGTTGTCTTTATTTATAAAAATAATGTATGATCATTATGGAAAATACCAATGACACAGAGAACTATAAAAAAAAGGTTACTTTTCAAAAGCCATCTTAAACCTTATTGTACAAATAACACAGCATACCTTGGTGGCCATGCCAAATATATACACTGCATAGACACAAATTCTGAAATTAAGGGCGAATACTGTATGTGCTGCTTTGCTGAATTTCTTTTACCCAAAACACCTTTCCATGTCTTTTTTTTTTAAGTGACTCTTTCTGTTCTTAAAGGTAATATTCTTAATACTACAGTTACCATTCAATCATCATCTTCTATAGAATGAGTACACACAATTTAAAAGTCACGCAATAGCATGAGCAGATCCTCCTATGAAAGTCAGGCTTCTCTGTTAAAAATCTATGTTTTTCTCTGTCACTTGAAGCTTAGGGACTCTCACTTCACCCCCATCCCAGCTTCCAAACCCGGGTTGGTCTTCCTTCCTCACACACAAAAAAAATTCTTATACAAACAACCTGTCCAACCAAAATCTCTTCCAGATAAACATGTGCTTCCTGCTGAGAACTGAAAGAATCCTTCCTTTCAGTTTGGCTTATTCCATTTCCCTTTCTTTTTTCTTCTCCCTCCCTCCCCTTTCCTTTTCCACTAGTAATTCTCTAAGGTCCTTTCTAAGCTCTCAAGTTCTGGGTTGATGATTGTAGAAAAACCTTACAAAGTATTAGCCATAAGGAGTATGTTGCCTAACCCCCACCTTTCCCAACTCCATCACTGGAGAAGAGTAATTGTGTCTCCCTTGTGATTTTTGTAAATAGACAAAATTCAAATTCAAAATTTAACACTGAAAGTAAAATACCTTTATCACAAAATCCAATTTCCTGCAACAGTAATAGGAAGGCTTTGAACCTCAGCTACTTTTTCTTGATCATTTAAAAAAGACAGACAGACACTGAGTATGGTGGCTCATGCTGGTAATCCCAGAGATTCAGAGGCAGAGGTAGGTGGATCACAAATCTGAGACCAGAGGCAGCCTGCGTAACTTAGCAAGACCCTGTCTCAAAATAAAAAGTAAAATAATGGTCTGGAGGTGCAGCTCAGTGGTGCAGTGCTTGCAAAGCATGCAAGTGTGAGGCCCTGGCTTCAACTCCCCAGTACTGCAAAGGAAGAAGGAAGGGAGGGAGGGAGGAAGGGAGGGAAATGCAAAGAGACAGTTGCTGTAATCAAATGTCATTTTATTATATGGTCACTCCCTATCAGAAGCTAATAACTTGTTAAGTGCCATTGAGTTGGGTCCAACTCATAGTACCCTTATAGGGTTTTCAATGGCTGATTGTTTCAGGATTGTTTTCGGGAGTAGGCTTCCACATCCTTCTCTCATTTTTTGTGGTGCTGGGGATCAAACCTAGGGTCTCAGAGAGCACAGTGCAGCACTCTGCCAACTGAGCTAAACCCCAGCCCGGCTAACCACTTAACAGCGTACATATTGGCTGCCAGGTTGGCTTGTTATTGTTTGTTTGTTTTGACAATAGCATTATGCCTCAAACATAAGCAACATTTGAAAGAGATGAAGAAATTAAACTTGTCTGGTTTAAAAAAAAAAAAGTCAACGTAAACAAATGTTTGATAGTGACAGGGACTGAACCTAATGAAAGTAGATTTTTGGATTTGTGATGAGTTCCCTCCTCTATGACCCACAGCTGTTATCTTTTTGCTTCCAGAAGGAGAATATTTCCACTGGTAAAGGGCAAATGGAGCCTCTTTTCTTTTAAAGACCATTCAAAAAGTTCTTCCTCTATTACCATATTAACCCAGTCTAAGACATTAAGGATTTATGCTTTTCTACGAAAAATGTGTACACACATATATGCATGTGCACATACACACATACACACACTCCAAACAGCTGGACAAGAAGTAAAAAATGCCTTCATCTTCTATAGCATTTTTGTTACCAGCTCAACACACCAACCTAGTAACACAATCTAAATATACAATAGCTCAACAAATTATAAGGATTCCCACTGAAAAATGAGGAACAACAGACCTCTTAACCCTACGTTGTCAATAAATACACAAATCACTTCTAAGGCCAGGATCTATGGTGGCCCATTTGGGATACTAAGTAGCAGACCAACATTTGTTATAACCTTGATTCTAATATAGGCTGTAAGGACACCTCCCTTCCTACTTCCCCCTCCATACTGTAAATTCTGGACACTTTGATAGAAAATAGGGATCCAACAATGAACAAGATACAGTTATGCCTTCAACAACTGAAAGTCTAAGGTTGGAGGCAGGTTGAAGGAGGACAATGAAGCTACATAGCAGTGAAGGTTCCAGAACAAGTGAAAGGGAGGTGGAGCAGAAAGAATGAGGAGAGTGTTTTAAGAAGAGTAAATGGACGCCTGTAATCCCAGCGACTTGGGAGGCGGAGGCAGGAGGATCGCAAGTTCAAGACCAGAGGCAGTCTGTGTAACTTAGTGAGACCCTGTCTCAAAAAAGTAAAAATAAAATGGGCTGAGGGTGCAGCTCAGTGGTCGAGCACTTAAAGAGCATGCAAGCGCAAGGCCCTGGGTTCAAACCCCAGTACTGGGGGAAAAAAAAAAAGTAAATGGTATGGAGCATTGTCCAGAATTAAAAGAATATAAAGGTCAAGCTTGCCTTGTCACCGTAATACCTAGTAGCTGTGTCATCATCATCAAATACTTAGCTGAATGTCTACTGTTTACTAGGGCCCCACATGCAAAGCAGTAGTAGAGGACAGAATCCCAAGAATGTTCCCACATTAGTATGCTAAGTACAGAAAAACTACTGGACCTTGCATTCATTTCTCATCTTCTCCATTTCAATTTTGTGGCTATTCTAGTGTTTATAACACATATACTAATATAAATGTGATTCATACAAAAATATACATATATTAGGAATGCATGATCAACAACTGCTCACTGATGACTGCGTGGTCAAAAAGGTTTGGAGACCACTGATCTGGGTGTGCTATATTCTAGTTGGAGAAACAAGCTATAAAGAGATGAGGAAGGGGCAGGAACAGATCCCCAAGGGCTGGGGTGCTGAGGAAAAGCTCCATGAAGGAAAAGTAGGACTTAGACCAGGTAAGCAAAGAGGTATGGAGAGGGAAGAAGGGTCTAAGCTCAGGTATATCAGCCTTGGAAAATACCTAGAAAACCAACTTCTCCAAGATAAGTGATCCCTTGGGATAACAGGACAGAGGTTGGGGATCCCAACATGGAGACAAATGGCAGCTAGACAGGGGACACCTTCAGGATGAAGCTATGAAATCATTCATTCTTTATCCTGTGGGAGGTAGGGGCCCTGGAAAAGTCATGCATTGCCTCTGTGCCTAGTAGCAGCCGTTCTCTGGAAATGGAAAAAAGTTGACCTAAATGATCGGTGATGCTCTTTTTAACCCTGAAGAGTCTAGGTTACCAGTAAGACCAGCTTCCAAGAATGAGGGCAGAACAAATGTATTTCAGAAAACTGAGATAGTTCCACAAATACCCTCACTTAGGAAACCTAAAAAGTGTGCTTCAAAAAGGAGGAAAATGATCCCTAGTCTTCAGAACTACACAAGAAAATGGTGAATTTTTAAAAGTATAAGCACGTAGGTAAATATAAACACTGACAGTAAGTTAGTCACAATGTTTAATAAGGTTTCAAAAGAAAAAAATATTTTTATATTTTCCATACTGGGGGGCTTGAACTCAGGGCCTTGCATATGCTAGGCAAGTGCTCTATTACTGAGCTAAATCCAAATCTTTTTCATTATTTTTTATTTTGAGACAGGGTCTGATTAAACTGTGCAGGCTCCCTCCCTGGCCTCCAACTTGTGGCCCTTCTTGCTTCAGTTTCCCAAATCACTGGGATTATGGAAGTGCCCCACAGCAACAGGTTCAAAAGAAAAAAAAAATTAAAAATCTAAAATACCAAACAACTACACAGAAGCCAAGAGGAAGGTGACTGGAGTTGGAAGCATTCTAAGATCCTTAGTAGGTAAATTGGTGGCTAACACTAAAGTTTGTGCTAAAATTCCAAGTATAACCATTTTAAAAACGTTATGTACTCTAAACCAGAAGATGTGGGGAAAATGGAGTTGGTAGACATAGTGGTAGGGCGAATCTCAATCAACTTTCAAAAAAGAAAATCTATGGGCTTGTTATTTGTAAGACAGAAACCTAAAACACAAGAAGGAAAAAGTAGAAAGTAAAAACATGAAAGAGGATGCAAGGCAAATACTAGACAAAAGATATGCAGAGTAGCCACACTATGTCAGATAAAATATATCCTAAGAGAAATAGCATTACCACAAATGAACAGATGTGACCATATAATGAGGAAACACTTGTTTCACTGGGAGAATATAACAATATTACATTTGCATATATTTAATAGTGTAACTTTTAAAACAAACTACTAAACAGAATTTACTCTTCATGCAAATATTGTTCAGCACAGAGCTGAGAGGTATGGCAGGATCACATTGTATCTCTGTGCATCTACTGTGCACCACTCTAAGGAAACTATTCCAAATGTCGAGCCCAAATACTTTCTCTGTTCTTTTATTCCATGAGTTGTACAAAATCATACATGGTTGGCATCTTCCCATTCAAGGAGATGAGCTTTCATTTCCTTTGGGTAAGTACCAGTGAAAAGAACTGTGGGGTCATAGGGTAGCTGTATGTTTAGCTCCAAAGGAACCACTAGACTACTGTTCACAGTGGTACCATTTTGCACTCTCACCAACAATATGAAAAATTCTAGTGTTCCACAGTCTCATCAACATTTAGTATTGTCAGTCTTTTAAATTTTAACCATGATGGTGGTATTGTGTCATGGGTTTAATTTGCATTTCCGTCATTCCTAGAAATGCTGAACATATTTTCATGTGCTTATTGGTCATTCATATTCCTTCTTTTGAGAAAACACCTATTCAATTTTCCTGTTCTCTCTTTCTTAAAAAAAAACTAGGCTGTTTGTCTCTCATGTGAACCATGAGTTTCTTGTATAACTATTTTGGGGAGGGGAATTTAGATAGTGTTTTTCTTGTTGAGAAAAGGAACATACACCTCTACTATTGATTGCACGGAATTCACTTGAGAACTCCCTGCCCAACAGTGGGTCTGGATTAGAGATAAAGAAGGTTGCAGAAAGGTTAGGGCTCTTCTTTACTGTTTTACATACATTTGTGGCTGGGGGAAATAAAATCTATACCTGTGTTTTAAAATGCCATGTATATAGAATTATTTTGGCCAGCAGAATAAAGAGAAATCACGTTTCGACCAAGTTATTTTTATACTATTTTAGCTGAGTAAGATATTATAGCTAAATTTTAATATTTCAAAGTTTTGATTAAATATTCCAAATTACACTGATACTGTTTCCTATCTTTACAATTCATAGCTCTCACATACAGGTTTTTTATTTTCCTGGCCTCTTTGGAATGAATCTTTTTAACCTCAATGTCAAGTTCTTAATTAACTAAAACAGATTTGATTTTAGCAACTGCCAGTATAACTAGTCAAACTGAGTACACCGGACACACATTCCAGGATTCCCTGAGGCTCTGCAAGCATTAACTATGGGTGTGACTGCTTGGTTTGGAAGTAAGTACTTAGCTATTGTACAGACTCTGATTTTTTTAAAAAATTCCTCAAATCTATCTTTGATCACAAAGATCAAAAACAGTGGACGAAGGCCCATCCTCTCAGTGTAAAGCATTTATTAATGTTTACTATTTGCCTTTGGAGGCTGGGATTTAGCTCAGTTGGTAGAGCGCTGCGCTGCAGTCTCTGAGGTCCCGGGTTCAATTCCCAGCACTGCAAAAATGGGAGAAGGACCTGGCAATCCACTCCCAAGGCAATCCCGATACAATCGCCATTGAAAACCCTATGAGGGTCGCTATGAGTCGGATACCAACTCGACGGCACCTAACAACAACAACATTTGCCTTTGAGAAGCAGAAAGTTGGCTCAGTTCTAAGGGTATCTTTCTCCCCCTTGTACTTGGAAGTTAAAACCAAAGCCTTGCATATACTTTGTAAGTGTTCTACCACAGGCTGCACCCCTAGCCCTTTTCAAATTTTTTTTTTTTAATTTTGAGTCAGGGTCTTGCTAGTTATGCAGACTGCTTCTGGCCTCAAACTTGCAATCCTCCTGCCTCTACCTCCTGAGTTGCTGGGATTATATGCATGCAACACTGCACTCAGCCTAGTTCTAAGGGTCTCCATCTGAGCTGTTGCTCAAAGTTTACAAATGGACTCCTTAATGTGAACATAGTCATTCTGATGAAAGAGGCCTAAAGACTACTGAGTTCTTCTTGGTCTTCAGGTCTACCTTTTCTATGTTTCACACTGTTTTGTATTTGTATTGAGCAAAAAGATAGGAACTGGCTTCACCTGATTTGTAAAGAATGAAGCTTCATGCGTTTCCTTCTGATAGGGAATGCTAGGCAGGAAGAAAGGGACTAAGAGTTCCCTCTACAGCCATCTGCTTCTAGGCACCTTTTGAGACATGAATATCAATGTGAGTTTTGCCCAAGACAAAATGGCTGGATCTGGCGGTCAGTACTTCCCTGACAGATAATAGTAGGACAGCTGGTAGATAATACCTTCTTACAAATGGCCTAATCTGCAGCCAGTAGTACCCTTACAAGTGGCCTTGTCAGTGGCCAGTGGCTTTCTTTATATATAAAGACAACAGGTGCCTCCATGTCTGGGCTAGGAAGGGGGATTCTCATTTGAAGCAGGCTCCTTCCTGTGACAAACAGAAAAAGCTGTTCTACAGCCTAGGAAGACCAGCCCAAACAAGGGTGAGAAAAATATGACACATCTGAAGAAAAGATCAAAAAGAGGGGAGGAATCTGTTCCCTTCATAAGATATGGACTTAACTCCACCACCACCAAAAAAAAGTCCTAGCCCTCAGAGCAGTTGCCTGCAGCTGTCCACAGCTCTCCACAGATGTTCAGATGCACCTGCAGCCCTCACCGTTGGACCTGTACATTTTCTGACCTCTATGTCAGAAATCTAAATGCAGCTGTTCCACAGATTTTCACTGGTGGACCTGCCTGCTTTCGGATTTCTCATAAAGCATAACTTTTTCTCTCCTTTTGTCTTTTCCATTTCCCCTCTGCCTGCCCTGGCCTAAGGCCCAAGCCTGCTTACTCTGGCACTCAGAGGACCCTCCTTTCTAAATAAATATCCTCAAAGTTCCTTTCTGGGCGCATTTCTAAATTCTTTTATTAATAAGGCCAATGGCCTGAACAGGCACCCTGCTACCTGGTAACACTTTTGCCCTCCCAGATCAAGTGAAAACTCATGTATAAGTGTGGGAGTCTCCAAAACAATTAATAGGTAATTCCTTTTGGCTTTAACTTTGCTTCCTTTAAGAACCTATTTTTAACCTTTGGCCTTGAACGTGGAACACACAATTGTGGAATGAACTATGGCATTTCATATTCCTTAAACCATGTAAGCAAAAAAGGAAAAAACAATAGTTTCTGAAAAGACTGTGTTCCCCTCCTTCTCCAGAAAGAGTATTTTAAAGACAGAGAAAAATCTAGCTGGAAAAAAAGCATTTAAAAATTTTTATGAACAACTGACTCTCCGAATCACACTAATGGAGAATGTTTACTATGACTAATAGACATAGAAATTTTTTTCATTTTTATAAGCTAAGGCATTTCTGATGTTTCAGGATACAGTGAAAGCTCCACTCAGATGTAGAAATAAAGTGGATCACATATCAAACAACCTGTTTTGGTAAGGGTCAAAGCAAATAGCACTGTTTCTTCAAATCAGAGAAAAGGCAGGTTCTGCTACTCTCAGCATCTGGTATAGATTGGCAATGAGATGAAAACTTCCCCAGGAAAGCCTTGCTGCTTCCAGCAAGTGTATACACTTCCCCCTCACAAACTACTTCTAATACACCCTCATAAATTGCATTCCTGAAGCCCTAACTCATGAGAGATGAAAAAGTCAAATTTCCTCAGACGAAATTTTCCACATTTTATCAGAATTGTGTGAGAAAATTCCTCTGGGAACACAAAGATGGGGTACTTTGTCTTCACACTGTAATTGTAGGAAAGAGATTCTGAACAGAAACCATTTTAAAAGAAGCTATGGCCTTCCACTTAAAACTATGTAAATATCAGAGGACTGTGGCGTCAGATCTCAGAAGCTAAGCAGGGTTGGGCCTGGTTAGTAGTTGGATGGGAGACCACCTAGGAACATCAGATACTGTAGGCTTGGGAGAAGGACCCGGCAACCCACTCCCAAAAATCAATCTCTATTGAAAACCCTATGGACAGCAGAGAAGCACTGACAATACTGTTTCGCCTGTTGTACGTAGGGTCACTATGAGTCAGATACCTACTCGATGACACCTAATTACAACAACAACAATCATCTTCCAGTATTTGGGCAAACTTTAAACAAAACAAGAGTCTTCACACAAGTCTTCTTAGACTTCCTTGGGGCAAAATGTCCACGCAAGATGTAAGAGAAGTTCTCTTGGATCAAAGTGTTGTTAAGAAGTGGCACCTCTTATGCAAAAAGTCTTGGTGAAGGAGCTAAGAGTTTTGCTTCAGCAACAATGGGTCAGAGTAAATGGAAAGCTGTACGCTAGATCATGGGTTTGGTGGTTTAAGCACTATGCTGTGGATCAATAACAAAGGAAATCACAGTTCTGGCTGTCTTAACGTCTTCATGAAAGGTGCTGGAGAACACACTGCACGACACGGACTGTGACAGCTTGGTGCTGTGTGCACACAAAGGCAGGGACATGTGAACACTCTTCCCAGTGAAAAAGCCAAATAAAATGGTTCCAGGTTGCATATCGGGCTGCTTTCCACTGACCTGGAAGTCAAGTGTGTCCAAGGATCTCCAAAAAGAGCAGCACATGGCTACTATGTTAGATTTAAACATTCATGACCTTGGTTAATTAACTGAATGAATGTGGGGTTGAGGATAACAGTCTTTTAAACTGCCAAATGTGCCACTGTCTCCAACTGTCCTACATCCCTATCTTTCACTTAAGGCCCAGACTCTTCTTTCAGACAGCCACCATTGCCCGCCATACAAACCTGTGTTCCAGTCAGACAGGTATGCTCTCTGCTCAGAGCTTGTCTCCTGCCCGACCTCTGTTCATGTCACTGTTACCTGGAATGGCTTCTCATCTTCTCAGAGCCAACCTCACAAAAGCACTTTCTCATCCAAGGGTTTCTGTAGACCTCACCAGCGAGTGGCGCTGTCTCCCTTTCCTCCTCCATCACTATGCGCTTCTCACGCTCCTCCCTGCACAGTACTCCACGTAACCTTCATGATCTTGCACACACGCTCCACTGCCTATGCATTTTTGCCTTCTTCCCTCAAGTACACAAGACATCTCCTGGAGGTCAGAGCTAGATTTTATAGTTTTGTATCCTCCCAAGTTTAGCTAGGGCTTGGATTTAGTTCAGTTGGTAGAGCACTGCTCTGCAATCTCTGAGGTCCTAAATCCTATTCCCAGTACCACAAAAATGGGAGAAGGACATGGCAATCCATTCTTGAGGCAATCTCGAAACAATCAGCCATTGAAAATCCTATGAGGGTCACTATGAGTTGGACATGACTCGGTGGCACGTACAAGAAGTTTGGCTGTAATGAGTGTCTAACATCTATCCGTGGTGTCCTTGTGGATTATGCTTAAGTGCCACTGAAAATTATAAAATGCATTTTGAGATGCCTTGTACCCATTTCTGGGTCCCTAGGATGTTGCAGTTCAATAGGAATGCCTGCTCCTCAAGGGTGGTCTCCACAGGCAACTATGTGATATATAATGTTGTGCAAGGGCCTCACCTTGGAGTCACTTGTGATCTTTAGATTAGGGTCTGACACAACTTCACATGTAAATTTAGGCAATGTCATACAAATTCATACCAGGCGCTCTGTTGGAAATATGGATGAATAAGAGAAAATATGTGGGTATTTATGTGTGCGGATGCACATGTACTCGTGTGTGCATATGCACGTGAAAAACCAGGGCCTTCAATAAGCTCAGCCTACCATAATGCTTCGGTTACAAAGTGCAGATTCCAAGACTCCGTCCCAAATTGCATCAGAGTAACGAGGGTGGGAACCAAGACTCTTCACTTTAAACTCTGAGAACCAGTAGTTCAGAAGGAAGGACACAAAAGTAAACAAACAGATAAAACACAACAGCAACTGCTGCCTTATCTCTAGTACACATGACCAGGGTGCTGGGGTTCAGAGGAAGGAGACCCGACGGTGCCCAGAAATCTGGAGCACATACAGAGGTGGTCATGTGGGAACTGAATCAAAAGCCTGAGCAGCAGAGTGCTGGGGGAACAGGAAATACCCCAGAAAGGTCTTTCCCAGCAATCCATACCCTGCCATGCTCCTACTTAAACAACTGAATGGCTGCCTTTGGGCCTTTTGCAAAGTCATCAAAACTATGCAGGGTCAGGGAGCCCTGCCCACTACCAAAATGTTATCAGTCATCCATCCCTGCCCCGCCCTGAGGCCAGGCCTGCTCTGATCTTTGTCCTCCTCATCTCTCCTCAGTCTCCCACCCTGCTTGCCATTAAAGTGACTGATTTGGGGGAAGCTCCCCGCCCACCACCACCAAAACCTTCAAGTCAAGGTTTGACCTTCTTCTCATCGCTCCACAGGACCAAGAACAAAGTCCTTATCACACAGCATCATGTTTGCTCTCTTAGACTGAGAACTAAGGGGCTGGGCAGATGAAGCTCCAGTGCCTAGCATATGTATATAGGAGTGAATGGATTAATGGATGGATGGATGGATGGATGGATGGATGGATGGATAGATGGATGGACAGGCGGACGGACAGATGGACGAGTCCATGCTTTTATCAACTTATAAACAGAAGTGTAAAAAGGCTGGCCACATTTGATACCTACAAGTCTTTTTACTATTGCTAGACTATGTTGTTGTTGTTGTTGTTGTGTGCTGTCCAGTCGGTATCCGACTCATAGCGACCCTCATAGGGTTTTCAATGGCTGACTGTTTTGGGATTGCCTTGGGAGTGGATTGTCAGGCCCTTTTCCCAATTGCTAGACTATAGTGCACATGAAAAACTAGTAGGAATGAGATTTTAAAAGTCCATACCAGAGTGGAACAGGAAGGAGTGTGGGCCTTCACAGATCATACAAAGGCATAGAGAGGTCTCTGTAGACAGTGATCTTACCAGATTCTCTAAGTTCTGTCAAGAGGAGAACAAAAGACAGCCTGGGTTATAAGGCTGATTTGTGATGATGAAGAAAGAGAATACATGGAAAAACAATTTATGCATTACAAAGTTAAGGATAAATATAAGAATATTTTCTGCAACTCCCAGCTACTGATACATATGTAGTTTGGGGAGGGGGTTGTTGTTTTGTTTGTTTGTTTGTTTTGATACAGGGTCTCACTATGTAGCCCAAGTTGGCCTGGAACTTGCTGTGTAGCCCAGGTTGGCCTCAAGCTCATGATCCTCCCGCCTCTGCACACACTGAGTGCTATGGTTATGAGTATATACCACCACGCCCAGCTTCCCACTCAATCTTATAATGTTTAGTTTCCTTATCTCTACCAACAGTACCTAAAACTAGTTGCGTGTTTTGATGGTAAAAAGTGACTAATACGCAGAGCTCAAGAAATACAGTCACTTACTGGATAACCCTGGAGATCAGAAGCACCCTGGGAACTTGATTCCTCTTTCAAAACAAACCAGTTATCCATCTGGGGCACTCATAAACCCATCCACCAGATAGTCTCTACTATTAACTAACATTACCAGCGTAACCTTTGTTGAGCCTTGTTTTCATTCCAATGGTTGTGTGCTCATTTGATAACAATAATCCACACCGGAGATTTAAGCAAATCAAATGGCTTCAAATCTTAAGCAAGGTTTTGTTTTATTCTTACAGCAGTCTTCCCCCATCATGGGCCAGAGAGGACTGGGGCCGTTAGGTCCTTTACTCAAGTTCAAACCTACTGTCTCGCACTCCCCGGAGCTCCTCTCTTGCAGCCCAAGGAGGTGGCAGCTGATGAGGGATGCTGAAACTAGCTCCTGTCAGCCTCTTCCAGGAATGCCAAGCAAACCTCTACATGACCCCAGAAGTACTCCTGGCGGTCCCAGCAGATCCACAGAGGGTCATGTGGATTAAATGAGGTTTGCTCAGTTTCTGTTCCCAAGCCTAACGGCAGTGATCATATAATCTTTTGGGAAAATAAAACATTGCCAAATGTGCCAAGAGACTTCATCTGCAGTCAGAGAAATCACATTCATCCCTTTGACCCCAGAATGAGAATTATTCCTTTTCTTGGGCATCAAAAGGTGCCAGTTAATCCTTGAGTTTTGCACTGGAATTAGGAAGCAGAGAGCTCACCAGCAGTGACTGAAAAAATCTCTTGGAGTCTGACCAAGGGGATGAATAGATGAGGGGAGCATCTTTCAGCAAGGCACATTTACATGCTACATTTACATGCTGAAGAAGGCAGAACCAGTCTGCTGGGGAGACAGACTGAGGCTGAGACCCTCAAGACAGCCAATTCCCTCCCTCCCTCCTTCCCAGAGCCTGGGTGTCTCCCACAGATGAGTGACTCACTTAGTGATACTGTTTTCAGTTTTGGTGAGGTCCAGTATCTGTCTATGCAATAGGCCCAACAACACTTTTATCATCACCATTTATGGAGGAAAAAATGCAGTGGCACATGCCCAGCTTCCAGAGTTTCCTCCATAACTATTGCTCAGAATAACAGGGAAGAGGATTCAGCACCGGCCTTCCACACATATGTACAGAGAAGTACATGTTACTCAGTGCAAAAATCCACCTAATGACTTTGGGAAAATCCTAGTCCAAATTGGCATCCAGTCAGAGTCTGGCTGAAAGGATGCTGTAGGTCCTGGCTACCTCTGGGCCCCATTGAACAGGGCCAGTTCTACTGAGCCTCATGGAAGCTGGGGGTTGTGTGCATCAAGGGCCAACTATATCCCTGGGCAGAGAGCCATGGGCCTGCAGCTGGCATCTCTGGCAACGCAGGGCAAAAGTGGCAGCCAAACCCAAATGCCTCCAGCTTCAGGCCGGTATCACCCAGCCAGCTCTTTTCCCTTACTATACACAACCTGCCCTGTGGCATCCGATCCTGTCAGATCTCAGAAGCTAAGCAGGGTCGGGCCTGGTTAGTACTTGGATGGGTTCCCACCTGGGAATACCAGGTGCTGGAGGCTTGGGAGCTGGACCCGGCAATCCATTCCCCAAAATCAATCCGCCACTGAAAACCCTATGAACAGCAGAGAAGCACTGATAATAGTGTTTTGCCTGTTGTACACAGGATTGCTATGAGTTGGATTCTAACTCAACCGCACCCAACAACAACAACATACACAACCAAGGATCTACACAAAGTACATGTACAGACCTACACAAAAAGTGTTTGTGCACACATAAGGCTCAAAATACATGTAGATCTAATTTTAGCTGATTTGCCCCTCTCTGAGATAGTGCGTCTATGTGTGCAGAGCTGCCTACATCACTCATCGGTGACCCTGGGCAGAGGTCTCAAGGAGGAGCTTAAGTCCACTGCTAACTCATGGTTTCCCTCCTTTTTAAAACCAGTTTCATGGACTCTATTGCATTGGCCCCCGTCCCCTTGGGGACATTTTCCCATGTCTGGAGACATTTTGGATTGTTATAACTAGAGGAGGACATGCTACCCACATCTAATAGGTAGCACAGCCCCCCCCCACAATGAATCACCTGGCCCAAAGCACCAAGCATGGCAAAGTTGAGAAACTGCGGGATTTGGATCCTGTAGGAGATTTCATTTGGAAAAAAGTATTTTGTTGCTTAAAAATAAATGAAAACCTCTGCTGTAGGACACCTGCCTGGACACAAACCATTCAAGAAAGTGATAGGCTTTTGTGTTGTACTTCAAGGTCCTAAAATAGCCTAGATTTTCACATTAGACATTTGCTTTTAAATTCGAATCAAAGGCCTTTTGGGAAAACGCCAGCTGCTATAAAGAGCTAAGACTGTCTTTTTTTCCTATTCCATGCAGTTTGGGACCTGTAGCCACCTCACCTGGTAGGACACAGCAGCAACCGAGTCAGTGGAGAATCTAAAGTTCAACCACAGGGGCAGAACCAGACGAGAGAGTGTTTGTCCTGATGGGAAGCCACGGGTGTTGGCTTCAGAGAGATCAACCCTCCATCAGTCAGGCAAACAGCCAGAAGTTAAATATATTGCTTCTTTTAGGAAGGAAAGTGAACAATGGCCTCTTCACTTGAAACCACAATGGGAATTTAGGAAGGGGCAGAGCATAATTCCCAAGATGGAAAATGGCCCAGGCTTCAGTGTTAATGTCCTTGCTCCCTTAGGAAAGACTCCAAGAGATTTTTTTAATCATTGCTGGTGAGCTTTCTCTACTTACTAATTCCAGTGCAAAACTCAGGGACTAACTGGCACCTTTTGATCCCCAAGAAAAGGAATAATTCTCATTCTGTGGTCAAGGGGGTAAATACATGGAGGCTTTCTGCTACTCTGAGACATCTGTCAGCAAAAGCAGTTGACACCCACACCATGCTTAGGGTAAGCCTTGCAGATAAAGACAGATGCACAGCACATCTCTGTAAGCCCTGATTCACCTGCCATACCCATCCTCTTCTTCAAGGACGACCCCAACCCCCTGACACATTAATCATTACACAGCATGGTAAGATGTATTTAGAAGATCGCCTTCCTCTCGAAACGGCAAGCTTTTTGAAAATAGGAATACAATCACATTTACCTTTTTATCACCAGGACACAGGATAGTGCCCATAATATTGGCACATAGGAACATAACATTGAATGAATGAGCTTTGCTGGTCAGACTCAAAACATCCTTTCAACTACGATCTACCGAAAGTCTACACAGCAGGCCCACCTGCATACGGTGTGTGCAGTTTGCAGTGTGTGAACAGGAGCCCAGAACTCACTTCAGTAAACATGACCAAAGAACAGGATAGACCTGTGCAGATGTTAGATCTTTCTCCAGGAACCATTCCATATGTAAAACAATCGCAGAGTGGAGAAATTCAATAAACAGGCAGCCTTTGAGGTGGCAAAAGACACATTCTCCCTTTTCAAGTTTAATCAGCAGGTCAGATGGCCTTGACTTCACCCGTTCAGCAGAGAAGCAACACAGGTGTGGTTTCCTCATCAGTCCTTAAAAGCATCTAAAAGAAACCTTCACGCACAAACTACAAACACAAAGCACTTTCAAAGTAGATGCTTTCACTGAGACTGTCAAGTCTTATAAGATAAGGATTTGATCATTCTATAGGTGCTTTTCTTTCCTTCCCTTCATTTCTATTTTTCCTTTTCTCCCTTCCTTCTTCCCTCTACATATCTTAGTTTCCTTCTCTCATTCCTTCTCTCCCCCTACCATCCCTACTTTTTATTTCTTAAAGATAACAGACTCTTAGGACCATATCCAAGCTGTGGGTCCAGGACTCATGGGGAAGAAGAAGACTCCTAATTAAGTTCCATAAATCAAAAAAAAAAAAAAAAAAAAAAAAATTCATGAATCTAGAATGTTGCAAGCATGGTTCAGACTGCAACATCAGTCTACCATCTACATATCTAGTGTTTATACAGTTTTATGAATTGTTTTAAAAATCCAATTAAATGCTTTTATTGAATTTCCTGAATTTTATTGTTAGCTTAAGTATATTACTAGTCAAAAGAGATGGAAAGTTCAACACTTATGAAAGGTTCTGGGAAATTTAGTGATGGCCTTCCTAATCAAAAGGGTTTGAAACCACAAAGCCAACCCATTTAGACCATTTCCTCTGCTGTGCAGAACCAACAGCCCTAGAAATGAGGCCAACTGATCATGAGAGATCAGGGCAGACCATCAGAAAGGGGGAAAGTAATAAATGTCTTATTTGGTAAAGCAATATTGGGTTTAGACAACCAGAAGGGAGATTTTTTTTCTCTGTCCTGAAGGAGGAATCGGGCCTCTGGAGAGAATGAAGTCACATTTAGAGACCAATAAAGCGCTTTAAAACCCTATCCTGTATTAGACTCCCAATCCTCACTTTTTAAGTATGAAGGATACTTAAAAAGGGAAGATGGAAGGAAGATGAAATTTCAGGGCTTCTATGTGCAGCCCTTAAAAATATAAAGAACTAGATTCCCTGGAATTTTTTAAGTGTAACAAGATGCTGGGTGGGAATTTTCCTGTTGTCCTAGAGATTTAGCCGAAGACAAAAGGCACTAAGTACCCACAATCTGAGTTCTCAGAACTCCCTCCTTTGGGCCTTCCTGGAGACAGGACCACTAATCTCCGCCACCACTTCTGCACCTCTTCCTCAAAGGCAGAATGAGCCTGAGAAGACAAGAGGGTGTTAGCCGTGGAGAGGTGCCATATTTCAGGTGGGAGACTGTTCTCTCTTCTACCTGAAGCCAGGGGAAGGAAACTCTATGAGAATCCATTTGGGAGAAGTGATTGAGGCAGGCAGTGAAGCAGAGGGACAAAGTGGGAGGGAAGAGGAAAGAGAACAGAGAGAGAAGGGAAGGGAAGGCAGTATCTCAGGGCCCACCCTCACACCCTTCTTCACTCCGAGCAGGTCAGTCAAGTTAGGGGAAGTGAACTAAGGAAGTTACCACTGAATTTGAGACTGAAGTTTTCAAAATGGACAAGACTCAATCTAAAATATTAACACAAGAATATTTTTAAAACTTAAAGGTAGTAATCCAATGTCCATTGACAGAAGAATGGATAAACAAAATGTGGTATGTATATACAATAGAATATTACTCAGCTTTAAAAAGAATAAAATTCTGATATTCTACAATATGGGACATTGTTGTTGTTGTTTTTGTTGTTGTTAGGTGCTGTCAGAGTCGGTATCCGACTCATAGCGACCCTCATAGGGTTTTCAATGGCTGAGTGCTTCAGGATTGCCTTGGGAGTGGATTGCCAGGCCCTTCTCCCATATGAGGACACTATGTGAAGTAAAATAAGCCAAACACAAAAGGACAAATACCATAAGATTCTGCTTACGTGAGATACTTAGAGTAGCCAAATTTACAGAGACAGAAAACAGAATGGTGGTTGCCATGGCTGGAGGGGAAGGGGTGGGAAGTTAGGTATAAGGGATACAAAAATTTAATTTTTCAATATGAAAAGAATTTAGGAGATGGATGGTGGTGCACACCAATGTGAATGTACTTAATGCTACTGAGCTATGCATGTATAGCCTGCAGCCATATCCCTGTGGCCTCCAATCCCCTCAGATCTCAGAAGCTAAGCAAGGTCAGACCTGGTTAGTACTTAGATGGAAGAGTGCCTGGGAACACCAAGTGCTGTAGGCTTGGGAGAAGGACCCAGCAACCCACTCTCAAAAATCAATCCACCATTGAAAACCCTGTGAATAGTAGAGAAGCACTGACTTAGTGTTTTGCCTGTTGTATGTAGGGTCGTTATGAGTCAGACACCTATTCAACAGCACCTAACAACAACATACACTTATAAATGGTTAAAATGATAAAATTTTATGTTATGTGCATTTTGCCATAATCAAAAATAATTTTTAAAAACTGAAGGTGATAGGAAAGTTATGGGACTAGCCCAATATGGTATTAAGGGCTTCATTACCCAAAGAGGAAGAAAGGTTCCACATAGTATGTTGTTGTTAGGTGCTGTCAGGTCGGTGTCCGACTCAAAGCGACCCTATGTACAACACTACTGTCAGTGCTTCTCTGTTATTCACAGGGTTTTCACCCTTGAAGGCAGCAAGATATCCTAACAGCCCTAAATGAAGAGTCTTTAACATATTTGATGGACTTGTTAGGCTACTCAGAAGCAGCTGAGCCTCCCTCAGCCACCAGATTCATACTGCCTTAACCCAGACAAAGGGGCTAGGGTTTAGCTCACTTGGTAGAGTGCTTCTTTGCACTCTCTGAGGATCCAGGTTCAATGCCCAGCACTGCAAAAATGGGAGAAGGATCTGGCAACCCACTTCGGAAACAATCAGCCATTGAAAATCCTATGAGGGTCTCTATGAGTGACTAGAGGGCACCTAACAACAACAACACCCAGGCAAAGTCTGCAGCCATAGCATCCTGGCATCGTCCCGCTGAACTCGGAAGCTAAGCAGGGTCGGCCTGGTTAGCCCTTGGATGGGAGACTACCTGGGACTATTAGGTGCTTCAGGCTAGGAAGAAGGACCAGGCAGCCCACTCCAGAAACAATCTGCCATTGAAAATCTTACGAATAGCAGAGAAACACTAACAATAGCATTGGGCATGGCACAGTATCAGCGAGTGTTTGATTTGTGTACATAGGGTCTCTATGAGTCAGACCCAACTTGATGGTGGCTAACAACACCATCACACCCAGGCAGCACAAAGCAGATGAAAAAGGTTAACCCAAATCCACTCAGAAGTTAATCAACTGCTTTTCAGTGCATGCTCCCCCTGCACATGCAAAATTATAAATTTGCCCCCCAAATCCACAAAATATGTTTTAATTAACCAAGTACTAGATTTTTAAATGGATTTTCACTTGAACATAGCACCACCTTTAATTTAAGAAGGACGTGGTGGTGGCTAACCCCTAAACAAGCCAGCAAAGAAAAAGAAAAGGAAAATAAAAGAAAAAAAAAAAACAGCTTGTGGACCAAGCAAGAGATGCTATCTAGTAATTCAAAGACAACAAACCCTTTAAAGTAAAAAACCACAAAAGTCAATGCATACTTTAACTCATAAGTGAGAACTCTTTGGGAAAAGACCAAAGGCTATAAAAATATCAACAGGGAGCACAGGGGGTGAGCCAACTCCACTCTTTTATAAGTAAATAACAAAGTAAACAGCCATTCCAAGCTCATGGGCCGCTCTAGATCGGTCATCAGGCTGGCACCAAACCTAAAAAGATCGTGGTACCAGGAGTCAAGGCAGGAGAGAGAGGCCAGTGCTGCCTGACATTGTGGGCCCTGGCACTGAATACTGGATCCTCCAGAGACAGGAAATTAATGGCAAGGAGCAGACACAATCTGCTCTTAAAACAAGGCTTGCTTCTGGGACCTAGAAATATCTTGTAAACATTAATTTATTCATCTTGCCAGAGCTTCACAGAGAAGGCATGCGTTACTTGATGGGAGTTTATTTGTTTGTTTGTTTGTGTTTGTTTTAAGACAGAGTCTCTCTGTAGCTGAGGCTGGCCTGGAACTCACTGTGTAGCTCAGGCTGGCCTCAAATTCATGACAATCCTCAGCTCAGTTGGTAGAGTGCTGTTCTGCACTCTCTGAGGCCCTGGGTTCAATCCCCAGCACTGCAAAAATGGGAGAAGGATGTGGCAGCCCATTCCCAAAGCAATCTCAAAACAATCAGCCATTGAAAACCCTGTGAATATCAGAAAAGCACTGACACAGTGCTGGGCATGGCAGAGTGTTGGGGAGTGTCTCATTCTGTTGTACATAGGATTGCTATGAGTCAGACCCGGCTCGGTGGCACTTAACAACCACAATCACAACAACAGCCTCCTGAGTGCTAGTATTACAGGTATGCACCACCAAGCCCAGCTGCATTTCTTAATGCTAAAAGAACCAGCCAGTGTGGGGGCCAGTTTTTAAAGGGACTCCACAGAGCAATTCCCTGGACCTGGAGTTCTCTGGATCTCTAATCCCTCTACTGCTCTCCCACCAAAACTCTTATTGAGCACCTAAGGCAATCTAGATGCCTATGAATAGCGCTGGTCTACACACACGTCACCACCACCACCCCTGACATCAGTCCTCAGCAGGCAGCACAGTCAACGTCAGTCTAGCCATTCATTGGGCCTTCAAGCAGTGCCCTGGGCAAAGGTGCAGCATTGGGTCTACTGGGTGGATTTAGAAACAGGAGCACCATATGTTCCCTGAGGCCCAGGAAGCAAGAAACTGGCAAAGCAGAGAGCACTCTTCTCACTGGGAGTGAAGCCTTCCCGCACCTTCTCCACCCCACTATGACAAATGTCCTGTGACATTTGATTGCTGCCTAGAATTTGAAACAATGGCTGAGAAGCAGGAGTTATGTGAGCTTATATTTTTCTACTGCCTTTTAGATGATTCACCACCTACAACCTAGAAGCAAATGATGTGCAGATTTCCTCAAAAGTAGCTGTTGTTGTTGTTGTTGTTAGGTGTCATCAGGTCGGTATCCGACTCATATTGACCCTCATAGGGTTTTCAATGGCTGAGTGCTTCGGGATTGCCTTGGGAGTGGATTGCCAGGCCCTTCTCCCATTTTTGCAGTGCTGGGAATTGAACTCGGGGCCTCAGAGACTGCAGCGCAGCCCTCTATCCACTGAGCTATATCCCAGCCCAAAAGCAGCTGTATCAGCCCCTAATACATTTTGTGGGTCTGAGTGTGTGTATAATCTCATGTAACCTTCTTAGCTATCCTGAGGGCAGATTCCAATAGACCCACATTTGACACAAAAGGCAACCATTGCTCAAGGTCACTCAGCTAGTAAATGCATCTGACTTTCTTCCACTCACCCCACATCTCCAGCACAGCAAGAGATCCTCATTAGGCATTCCCAGAAGATTTTATCTGTAAAGTTCTATGAAGTAAATGGTTAAGGTCATGTGGAGTAGAGCACACCGGTAATTCCAGAGACTTGGGAGGCTGAGGCAGGAGGATCGTAAACTCGAGGCCAGGGGCAGCCTGCATAACTTAGTGAGACCCTGTCTCAAGATTAAAAAAAAAAAAAAAAAAAAAAAAAAAAAAAAAAAAAAAAAAAAAAAAAAAAAAAAAATATATATATATATATATATATATATATATATATATGAGCTTGGGGTACAGCTCAGTGGTAGAGTGCTTGCAAAGCGTGTGTAAGGCCCTGAGTTTAACCCCAAGTACTGAAAAAAAGAAGAAAATTACATACACACATGTGTGGGGCTAGGGTTTAGCTCAGTTGGTAGAGCACTGCTCTATAGTCCCTGAGGACTCGGGTTCAATCCTCAGCACCACAAAAATGGGAGAGGACAAGGCAATCCACTCCCAGAACAATCCCGAAACAGCCATTGAATCAGCCATTGAAAATCTTATGAGAAGCCGGCACGTTGGCACATGCCTGTAATCGCAGTGACTTGGGAGCTGAGACAGGAGGATTGCAAGCTCAAGACCAGAGGCAGTCTGAGTACTTTAGCAAGACCCTGTCTCAAAAACGGAGAAAAATGAGCTGGGAGTGCAGTTCAGTTGTACAACACTTGCAAAGCATTCAAGTGCAAGGCCCTGGGTTCAACCTCCAGTACCGAGAACAAAAGAGAAAAAAAAAAAAGAAAGAAACCCCCATGAGGGTTGCTATGAGTCAGAATCAACTAGACAGCACCTAACAATACATGCATTGTTGTTAGGTGCTGTTGAGTCGGGAATATGAAATAAATAGTTAATAATGGCACCAGAAATTAACTCTTTGGGGGCATCTTGAGCTGTAGGCATCACTAAAAGTAGACCTATTATCTGAAAGCCTAACTTATTTTCTGGAATCAAACAAACTAGGAAATGAGGAGAGATTTCTTTTCCCACCCTTCCCCCCAAAGCTCCCCAAAACGGCAAGAGGGTACTACCTCAGACTGGAAATGAGGGTGCTGCTGAGTAGGATGAGATGCTGACTGGTACAAGAGAGAAGTCTTTGTGGGATTTGGTGGAGTGAAAGAGTTTTCAGTTTTGCCTCTGGCAAAGTGATCCTGCCCACAAAGAGACAATTAGAAGCTCCTCCCCCACTGCTGCTGCACACCACCCAGGAAATTCAAGGAAAAAATGCTCAGATTTGGAATGACAAAGGGAAGCCAGGGATGGAAGCATGGAGGCATGAAACCAGAGGGAATTCAGACAGCAGGAGGCGCTAGGGATGTGGTGCACTGGCGAACCCTGCCCTGTCCAAAGGGTTCAAGTTGGAAAACTTCAAAGGCATTGTACTACACTAGATTCAAATTAAACCGGGTCTGTGTGCTGATTTCAGCTGATAGGCATTTGGCAATCCCTGGTTACAGAAATACATAGGGCCAAACCACCACAGCCAGCATGCTGTCAATATTCTGCCAGTTAGACAAAAGATTCCATAAAGACGGAATGCAGGGTAACCTTTGAGCATTCACAGAAGCAAAGACCAAGAACAGAGAAATTAGAAGTCTTAAAGAACAACGGAGGAAAAGGTATAGAAAAGATGTGATAGGTCACAGATCTCCCTGAGCAGGACCCTTTCAGACCCTGGTTGAGTGTTCATAACAGTCCTCCCTGAGGAGGCTGGAAGGAGATATCAGACTCCTACTGAACTGTCATTCATGAAAATGTTTAACAAAATCAGTATGGCTTCAGAATTTATTGATGAATCCTTCCTAAAGTCCAATAGCAGAGGGTCCTTCAGGTATGTTATGTGTTCCTGTGCCTAATTAACAAGAGATGAAATGGGGTTACCCAGATATATACTCCCTCCCACAGAATAGTAGTTGGACTATTGAATTATACAAGAGTCAGTACACCTCTTATAGGAAATAAACTATTCATTTTAGAGTCACCTGAACTTATCATCTGAATATTCATTACCAAAAATTTCTATAATAGTTAGATTTAGATGGGTAAACTATATGGCTAGAGCATAAAACATTACTGATGAATACAAAGACCACTATAAAATCAGTTCCTTCTCCAACATGCCCCACAGCCTAAAACTACCCTACTCTTGACTATCATGTAAATGGCTGCTATACTCCATTTCTGAGTATCAAACACACCCCATAATACCACGTACACAGTAAAAATCAGCTTCAAATCATAAAGTGAGATCTTGTAGTCTGTGGAAGAGGTCGTGAAACTGACCAATCACAGTGAAGACCAGACAAAGCAAATTCAGGGTAGCAGGTCCATCACCAATTAAGAGGAGATTAACACCGAGGAAGCCGGGCCTGACTATTGGAAACACTGACGATATCGTCAAATCATTTTACAAAAATAACCCTGTTTGGGGCAGTGCTGAGAAAGTTGGCATGAGGTTGAAGATGTTATCAGCCTTTCGAATCAGCCAGAGCAGTACATACTGAGTTATTTGCTCCATTCTTGGTTCTAAGAATTAGCACGCAGGTGCCATTTTAACCCAAACACTGATAAATACAGGATGAAAAAACTGACCTTTATCATTTTTGTTGTTTTTGAACATGGAGTACCAAACATTTTATTTAAGATATATACTATACAAATTTTTCGTCTCCCATTTTAACTGGAATCACTTAAAATTGCCTCTTTTTGGTCCCCGTTACCTTAATTAAAAAAAAAAAAAAGAAAAGAAAGAAAATAAGGAAGCATCTGTAATTTGTCTCCAGCCTAACAGCTAAGGGGAAGCAGAGCCAGCATTCCCACTCTGATTTTACCACTTTCAGGGTTGATCTGAGCCTCCACATTAGTGCTGTTTGCAGACAACAAGGCATTTAGTCTCTGAGTTCCATTTTGTCTTCTTATAATGCAAAAATTGTAACCTGACCTTTGTCACAGCATTTTTAAAGGCTCTTAAAAGAACACATTTGGGCTTCTGTCAAGTCTAAAAGAACTATACCAAAACAATACACTCCCCTGCACATTTTTTTCTATGTGTTATTTCAACTAGCAAACGGACCAGTCACCAATATTTAATCAAATCAGGTATGATTTGGGATATAATGGGGGTATCCAAACTTGTGCAACCATTAGAATCAGCCAATGTACTGGTTAGGAATCTGTTGCCTTGACTGCTTCCCCAGAGATTCTGATTCAGTCTGGGGCCTGAGAATCTGTATTTTTTTTCAAAATTCTCAAGTGATTCCTTTGCTCAAGAACAGATACTCTTCTTTCCACTTCATATTTTTTGATGCTCCTTATTCTCAGTACTCAGTAAATCCCAAATCTAAGGACTCAGATAATGGAAGTATCTGTATTTACAGTAACAAGAAGCTTCATCAAAATTCAGTAAGAATTGCCGGGCGCGGTGGTGTACACCTGTAATCCCAGCGGCGCGGGAGGCAGAGGCAGGAGGATCGCAAGTTCGAGACCAGAGGCAATCTGTGTAACTTAGCAAGATCCTGTCTCAAAAAAACAGTTAAAAAATAAATGGGCTGGGGGCCACAGCTCAGTGGTCCAGCACTTGCAAAGCATGTAGGCGCGAGGCCCTGGGTTCAACCCCCAGTACCACAAAAAAAAAAAAAAAAAAAAAAAAAAAATCAGTAAGAATTAACCTTCCAAAGGATATATACTAAGTCTACCCACACTGAGCTCCAACCCATTTACCACTCCAGATGTTCAGTAGAAAGATGTACCACCAACATTAAAACTGCACAACAAATGAAAATTCACACCAAGTTCAAGAACAGAAGAGTCCGGCCTCACTCTCTAGGTTTCAGAAGGGTGAGGTGCACTAAGAAGAGTAGTTTCTTAATAAGCTATAACCAGAATTGAATTACAGTTAATTACCCTTAGCAGTGCATAGACTTGTTATATATCTCCAGACAGTCATGTTAAACTTTGAATGCTTGTTAAGCTATGTAATGGCTGCCAACATAGCTTAGAACAATGAGAAACTATTATGGAATCCACGAAACTTGAGAAAGTCTTCATGATGAAGATGATACCAGAATAGCCACTGCTTTCGTAATGTACATTAAGTCATTATAAGTGGATGCGATGTTGTGCTCTTCATGTCCCTAGCCAAAAAGTCTCAAAAACATATGTTCCATCACCCAAATGGTAAGCAGTATCAAACCAAAGTCACCTTCATTTAAGTGACACTGGTATGCTCTTGAAAAAGGAAGAGACACAGAGGGCCGGCTTTGTGCCAGTGACCATGGTGGGCAACTCCCCAGACCTCATGGCTCAGCCACATTCCTCTCCCATCTGCAGTTCTACCTCACCTACCATGTTCCTGCTTTGAGGCTTTGTAGTTCCTCTTGCCTATCGTAAAGGATAGCTTGTGGTCTACTCCCTCTCTTCCTTCAGACCTCTGGCTAAATTGATATCTCTTTAGAGGAGTCCTCCCTGATTACCTGTTTTAAACAGAACAGTGTATACACAACTCTGATCTCTGTTCCCTTATTCTGCCTCATTTTTTGCATAGCATTTGCTACTTGGCATATTATGCTCATTTAGCTAATTGTTAATGTCTCCATCCACATACCAAATTTTGAGTTTTGTGAGACTAAATCAGTGTCAATAGCAAGTACTAGCATACATGTATGAGGGAATATATACAACTATTACATAATTGTATACATAAATACTCTGTGTGTCGATGGATGGATGGATTTAATAGATACATCTCTTGATCCATTGGACTGAAGGAGTGGTTATTCAGAAGAACTGCTCAGCCCAACATATTGGGTAGCCAAATGTAAATTCATACAGGTAGCAACTATTTCCCCAAAATTAAAGTGAGAATTAAGTTGCCACTTACAATATCTAAGCAATCTCTGTTATACCCACGGAATGTGTCTTCAACCCTAGGCCACTGTCCCTACCTTACCGCCCCTTCTCAAGTTCATGTAGAGTCCAGCACTGATCTGAGACCCAGAACAGAAATCTCAGACATCAGGAGGAAATCATGATGCTGAAGACAAGGTTCATGGCAGAACAAAAAAAGAACTGTGCCTATCTCCTACCTGTCCACTGACACAGGGTGTTACTGGGGAAAACCTAGGAAATGGAACGTCTGTCAGTGTAACTGGCCTGGAAAACAGAAACTCTGCTGTCTTGTTCATTTGAACAAAAAGAGCAGTGAGATAAGGAGTTGCCAGAAATAAAATTGAAGCATAATTAAAATAAATATTGGAACAATATCAAAAAATTAAATCATTTCTGTTCTATTCAAATCTTAATTCCATTGAGAGAATACCACATCAGTATAATTTCAATGAAAAATGAAGTTTGAAAAAAATTTAAATACTAGTTAGACTATTTTGTAAGACTTTAATTCCTGAGGAGCATACTAGTTAATGAGTGGGGGCCCCAGGAAGCAAGTTTCTTGAACTTTGAGCTTTTTTTGAGGTTCAGCTTTTAGTGCTCACAGCTCTGACCACGTGCTCAGAAATGTTGTGACTGCCTTTTTCTGCCTGAATTAAACAAAGGGCTAGCATGAAGCTACCTGTAACAGTCTTCTCTAAAGCTAGCAACCACCAGAGACTTCTGACCTTTCTTTTTTCTTTTTTTTTTTTTTTCAATGAGATAAAGCTTATAACTACAACTGGCTGAAAATTACACTGCAAATAAAAATAATTAGGAAAAACCTTAATAGTTTCTAAAACATGACTTCATTCTGTTACTTATATGACCTGATAGGGCTGGATATGTCTGCCAGTTTTCCATAATTGGGTACATGCATGTTGCTGTGATGCTGGAAGATATGCTACACTACAGGTTACAGATACCAGCAGGGTCACTCGTAATGGACAGGTTTCAGCTGAACTTGCAGTCTAAGACAGACTAGGGAGCAGGACCTGGCAGCCTAATCCCAAAACAATTAGCCATTGAAAGCCCTATGAATAGTAGACAAACACTGTCAGATATAGGCCAGAACATGAGGCCCTCCAACACACACACACCATGGAAGGCACTCAAAAGACAACTGGGAAAGAGTTGCATCCTCAAAGTAGATGGGAGTGGAATAAAGCCACAAGTATGTCCACTTGCTGATGTGGCATGACTCAAAATGAGAAATAACAACTGTAAACATTCATTAATAACTGGAATGTGGAATGTATGTAGCATGGATCTAAAAATATCAAAAATCATCAGAAGGGAAATGGAGCACATAACTATTGACATTCTAGGCATCAGTGAGCTAAAATGGATTGGTACAGCGCACTTGAAATCAGATAATCATGTGGTCTGCTATGCCAGGAATGACAGATTAAAGAGAAATGGGATGGCATTCATCACCAAAAAGACATCTCAAGATCTATCCCAAGTATAATGCTGTCAGTGACAGAATAATATCCAGACATCTACAAGAAAGGCCAATTACTATGACTATTATTCAAATTTATACACCCACCACTAAGGCTACAAATGAAGATAGGGAGATTTTTACCAGCTTCTGCAGGCTGAAATTGATCAAACATGCAATCAGGATTTACTGATAATCACTGATGACTGGAATGCAAAAGTTGCAAACAAAGAAGAAGGCTCAGTAGTAGGAAAATATGGTCTTGGTGACAGAAACAATGCTGGAGACAGCATTATGAGATTTGTCAGACCAATGAACTTTCCATTACAAATATATTTTTTCACCAACATGAACAGCAGCTATACACATGGAATTCACCAGGTAGGACATACAGAAACCAAATGGATCCATTTGTGGAAAGAGATGACAGAAAAGCTCAATATATAATGTCAGAACAAGACCAGGTGCTGATTGTGGATCAGACTATCAACTACTTATTTTCAGGTTCAATCTGAAGCTGAAGAAAATTTGAACAAGGGTACAAAAGCTAAGATATGACCTTGCATATGTCCCATCTGAGTTAGGAGACCATCTCAAGAACAGATTTGAGGCATCAGACACTAATGATAGAAGACCAGACAAGATGTGACATGACATCAAAGACATCATTCATGAGGAAAGTAAAAGGTTATTAGAAAGAAAGTAAAAAGAGAAAAGACCAAATTACATGTCAAAAGAGACTCTGAAACTTGCCTTTGAAGGTTGAGCAACTAAAGTAAAAGGAAGATATGATGAAGTAAGGAAGTAAACAGAAGATTTCAAAAGGCAGTTCGAGAAGACAAAATCAATATTTTAATAACATGTGCAAAGAGCTGGAGACAGAAAACCAAAAGGGAAGAACATGCTGTTTTTCTCAAGCTTAAGGAACTGAAGAAAAAATTCAAGCCTTGAGTGTCAATAGTGAAGAATTCTACAGGGAAAATATTAAATGGCACAGAAATATCAAAAGAAGATGGAAGAAAATCCTGGTGTGGTGGCGCATGCCTGTAATCCCAGTGACTCAGGAGGCAGAGGCAGGAGGATTGCAAGTTCAAGACCAGAGGCAGTCTGTGTAATTTAGTGAGACCTTGTCTCAAAAAAAAAAAAAAAAAAAAAAAGGAAAGAATACACAGAGTCATTTTACCAAAGGATTAGTGGCTGACTGACCATTTCAAGAGGTTGCATATGATCAGAAACCAATGGCAGTGAGGATGAAGTGGAAGCAGCCTTGAAGGAATTGGCAAAACACAAGGACCCAGAAATTGATGAAATACCAATCAAGATGTTTCAACAAACAGATGTAACACTAGAGGCGCTAAATTGGTTATGCCAAGAGATTTGGAAAACAGCTACCTGGCCAACTGACTGGAAGAGATCCACATTTGTGTTTATTCCCAAGAAAGGGGATCCAACTGAATGTGGAAAGTATCAAACAATATCATTAATATCACACACAAGTAAAATTTTGCTAAAGATGATTCAAAACCAGCACCATATCAACAGAGAACTGCCTGATAATCAAGCCAGAGTTTGTAATCATTGCTGATAACAGATGGATATTAACCAAAAGCAGAGAATATCAGAAAGATGTCTATCTATGCTTTACTGGCTATGCAAAGGCATGTGACTGTGTGGATCACAACAAATTATGGATAACACTGCGAACAACGGGAATACCAGAGCACCTAAATGTACTCATGAGGAATCTGTACAGGGACCAGGAGGCAGTCAAAGTCGAGAAAAGTGTGGATCAGAGCTGTATCGTATCACCATACCTCTGTAATCTCTATGTTGAGCAAATAATTTGAGAAGCTGGACTTTATGAAGAAGAATGCAGCGTCAAGATTGGAGGAAGAGTCATCAACAACCTGCATTATGTAAATGATACAACTCTGCCTCCTGAAAGTGAAGAGGATTTGAAACATTCACTGATGAAGATCAAAGAACATGGCCTTCAGTATGGATTGCGTCTCAACATCAACAAAACAAAAATCCTTAAAACTGGGTATGTGGCTTCATGATAAATGGAGAAAAGACCAACATTGTCCATGATTTTTCTTTATTTGGTTCTACAATCGATATCCATAGAAGCGGCAGTCAAGAAATCAAAAGACACATTGGGTTGGGAAAAGCTGTTGCAAAAGACCTCTTTAAAGTATTGAAAAGTAAAGAAGTCACACTGAAGACAAAAGTGCACCTGACTCAAGCCATAGTATTTTCTGTTGCATCATATGCATGTGAAAGCTGGACACTGAATAAGGGAGACAGAAGAACTGATGCTTTTGAATTATGGTGCTGAAGACAAATATTAAATATACCACGGACGCCAAAAGAACCTACAGATCTGTCCTAGAATATGTGCAACCAGAGTGTTCCTTGGAAACAATGACAACTGCCGGGCACGGTGGCACATGCTTGTAATCCCAGAGGCTTGGGAGGCGGAGGCGGGAGGATCACAAGTTCGAGACCAGAGGCAGTCTGCGTAACTTAGGGAGAACCTGTTTCAAAAAGTAAAGAAAATGGGCTGGGGGCGCAGCTCAGTGGTCCAGCACTTGCAAAGCCTGCAGGCGTGATACCCTAGGTTCAACCCCCAGTACTGAAAAAAAAAAACAAAAGAAAGAAAGAAAGAAAAAAAAGAAACAAAGACAGCTAGGCTGCATCATATGTATTTTGACCATGTCAGCAGGGACCAATCTCTAGAGAAGGACATAATGTTTGGAAGAGTAGCTGGTCAATGAAAAAAAGGAAGACCCTCTACTAGATGAATTGACACAGTGTCTGCAACAATGGGCTTAAGCATAAAAAAGATTGTGTACCTGGCACAGTGTCAGAGAATGTTTCATTCTATTGTACCTAGGGTTGCTATGAGTCAGACTCAACTCAAGGGCTCCTAACAAAAATAACATATTACCTAATTGTCATCAGTCCTCTTTATCACATACATAAATATCTGTCAGTTATTTCTCCCCCATGGTCACTAAAGTGTTGGTGTTTTTGGGGAAATAAAGGAAGAAGAAAACAATTAAGAAAAATTAACCTATAAATTCTAAAAAAATTTTGGTCTTAGTACTCCTATATATTCTTAAAAATTATTGAGGATTCAAAAAGTTTTGGGTTATATGGGTCTTATTAATATTTGCTGAATTATAAATTTAAATGGTAACATTTAAAATATTGTTCATTTATTCAAAACAGCAATAATAAATTCATTGCATATTAACATAGACAACATTTTATGAAAGGTTACTATATTTTCCAAAATAAAACAAAAATTAATGAGAGTGGCATTGTTTTACAATTTGCAAATCTAATTAATGTCTAACTTAAAAGCAGCAACTACATTGTTACATGTATTTCTGAACTGAATTCATTATAATGTTGTTTTAGCTGAATAATATCTATAAAATCCAGCCTCACACAGCGTACTTTTAAAAGAGGATTTTAAAAGATTTTTCAGCTAATTATGAATATTATTATTTGATATATCAAAATTCAACAAGTGGGAGTTCCTTAAAATTTAGTTACAATGTGGAATATAAAGTTTTCATACTTTTACTTTAAAATCTATTAGTCTATCTTACTAATGGATCTTTAATGGATCTTTGATCCATACACGGTTTTATAATATTTTGTATTGGTCATTTTGAAAATATGTGTTTACTGAGTCACTCAGATCTTCCAAAAGTTGACATGTTACGTTACACAATTTTTTTTAAAAATCACAATTTTTAATTAATATTAACAGCAAACTCATAAGAAACTATTTTAAATATTGGGAAGCTATCAAACTCACAAAGGTATATATAAATTTCCCAAAATTCTAATTATGGTTTAAAGACTTTGATTTGATCACTGACACTAAATATTTGTAATTATTTTCCTTAAAGTATCATGGAGTCTCAAATCTAATCTGCACCCTTTCAACAGTTTCAGAGGGCTACAAGATCATATGCAGGTTAGAACGGCTTGCAGATTGAATTCCTAGAAGATAGCTCTAGATCCAGCTCCCAACCACAAATCCAACCCGCATGTGATTCTAATCTGCATCTAATTTTATAGCCCTCTGGGCCTGTTGAAAGGGTGTGGATTAAATTCAAGAATATAGGGGAGAACACTCATCTCACTCATTTTTAAGAAAGTATTTTATAGTACGGCATGGTGATGTATGCCTATAATCGCAGCACTTGGGAGGCAAAGGCAGGAGGATCATGACTTCTGAGGTCAGTAGGGGCTACATAATGAAACATTGTCTCAAGAACAAAACAAATCAAACAAAAAACAAATTCCAAAGATCCACAACTACAATTTGCCTGTGACTCTTCCAAAGTAGAAGTAGTGTTCCATGTACAAAATGGCGAACACAGGTAACAATCCCACAAGTACTTTCCTTGAAACACAATAGTATTTTAGTATGGACCAGTGTTTTATGCATACTTCCTATTTTTTCACACAGAGTACTGTAAAGATATGTCATCAAGGGTTGAAACTTTACTAACATTAATTATGTTACTGCTTTATTAAAGGCACTAAGTAAAACTTTCCCTCCTGCAATTTTATGGCAATGAAGAATATACTGATGACTGTACAATTTGAGGTCTGATTCATGCTAAGGTGCCTGAAGATGCACCCACCACTCTTGCATCATTAGGATAAACATCAAACAGTTATAAGGGCAAATAACATTTAAGTATTATAAGGAAAATGAATTTGAACTATAGACCTCTTAACGAATTTCTCCAGAACTCTCAGAAGTCTGCAAGATCACACTTTGAAAACCAATTAAAAAATTCTCAACAAAACCTCTACTGAGTTTTTATCAGAAGTGAAAATAAGGGAAGTAGGTAGAGGGAAGTCAAGGATGACTGGGGTGTGACTAGGCCAAGACAGCTATCACACCCTAAGCTCGATTCAATGGTTTTATTTTTATTTTCTTTCAAGTTCCAGCTTATGGTCTATATTAAAAGAATCTGACCAAGCATGATAGCCCATGTCTGTAATCTCTACATTTGGGAGACAGAGGAAGGATGATCTGGAGCTCAAGGCCTATCTGGGGTTTGAGATCCTATAGAGCAGGGAAGGAGAGCGAGAGAAGGAGGGAGAATGAGAATGAAAATCTACTGATAGCAGCAAAATGGGCGATTCTTAAACTCAAACGCTCAGAGCTCTTAAAATACTGCACATTTCCCAGGTAAATATTGACCTTCAAGTTTAAGAAAGAAGAATTCAAGGGAGGCCTTATAAAAAGACTTCATCTCATAAGAAGACAAGACCAGGGAGGGTGAGGTTCTACCACCACTGAGGACAGTTTTCCTCCAAGGTAGAATAACAAGAAAACACTATAGTGCCTTCTGCT
>VMDO01010863.1:5397-69643 GCA_007922755.1 Pedetes capensis
TGGCATCATATGGTTGTGAAAGCTGGACATTGAACAAGAGAGACAGAAAAAGAATTGATGCTTTTGAATTGTGGTGCTGGAGACGTCTATTGAATATACCATGGACTGCCAAAAGAACCAACAGATCTGTCCTAGAAGAAGTACAACCAGAGTGCTCCTTGGAAGCAAAAATGGCCAGACTGCGTCTTACATATTTCGTACATGTAGTCAGGAAAGATCAATCCCTGGAGAAGGACATCATGTTTGGAAGAGTGGCAGGTCAACGCAGAAGAGGAAACCCCTCCACCAGATGGATTGACACAGTGTCTGCAACAATGGGCTTAAACATAAATAAGATTGTTTGCCTGGCACAGAATCGGCAAGTGTTTCGATCTGCTGTACATAGGGTCGCTATGAGTTGGACTCGACTCGATGGCACCTAACAACAACAACAACAATCTTTTATTGTAATTGAACTGGGTAGCATTATGGAGTTTGATTAAATATTTGAAGTTATATACCTTAAGTTTTAAAGGATTACTCTTTTAAGTTATAAAAGGCTACTCTGGTAAAAATAAATATGGGAGAGACATAGTAGGCAAGTCATACAGATACAAAGTTCTGTCACAGGACTCTTGCACTAACCCTGGGATCAGTGGTGATAGTCTGAGCAGGTAACAGATGAAGAAGAGATGTGATTAGATTTAGGATTTATTTATATTATGCTTCACAATATACCATTCAGCTCCTTTACTCATTCTATTTAAAATTATATCTAGTTCCAGGATATTACCTTCACTACTTCCAACCTGACTCAATGTCACTATTAGCCTGCACCTAAACTAATAAAGTAATAGTCCATCTGGTTTCACTTCTTTCCATGTCCAACCACACCCTCATTCCTTTCACTATGCCACAATAGGAGTGATCCTTAAACATATAAGTCACATCATGCCTCTCCTCTGCTCAAATTCTCTATTGCAGCTTTGCTTTATTTATTTATTTATTTATTTATTTATTTATTTATTCATTTATTTATTCATGTATCATTGTGCTGAAGATTGAACTCAGGGCCTCATGAATACCAAGCATATGTTCTATCCACGGGCTACACACCAGCCCTCCATTAAATTTACAGTAATAGCCAAAGTCTATAAAATGACCAACAGAGACCTACATATTCTGACTTGTCATTTACATCTTTAGCCTGCTTTTCAACAACTCTCCTAATTACAGTTTCTAGTTTATTGTTCTGTATCCTATTGAAGGATATGTGTACTCTTTTTTCTACTTAGGTATCTCTTCCACAGCTGTTTGAATAGTTGTATCCCTCTTGTTTCCTTTTGATCTTTGATCAATATTACTTTATCAGAGAATATTTCCCTGATCACTTAAAAAATAGAAGGAAAGAAAAGAAGAAAGGAATAAAGACGATTTAAAGGTATATCTCTTTATCAAAAGTATTTTAACTAACTTTCTATTAGACCTATTAAAACAAGGTACAGTAAGTGAAATTCTTTTCCAGATATTAACAGATATATACTTTATATTATGTTGTATTTGTAGATAGCTCAGTGTCTAGAAAGAACATCATGCAATCATTAATAACTCATTTCCTTGAATTAATATCCAATATTTCTTCACTTTGAACAAAATCTTGTGTTTCTGTTAGGTGCCGTCCAGTCAGTATCTGACTCATAGCAACTGTACGTACAACAGGGGAAAAAATATTGATAGTACTTCTCTGCTACTCATGAGGTTTTCAAGGACTACATGCTTTTTGGGAATGGGTTGCTGGGTTCTTCTCCCAAGCCTACAGTACCTGGCATTCCCAGGTGGTCTCCCATCCAAGTACTAACTAAACCCAACCCTGCTTAGCTTCTGAGATCTGACAGGATTGGATGTCACAGCAGTGTGGCATCTTAATTCTTGAAATAGATATAAACATAATAATATATAAATTATATATAACAAAGAATACATTATACTAAAATATAAACACATATATAATTTCATTTATTGATGTCTATAGGAGTGGAATTTTGCCAGCAGTATGATTTTACTATTTTAAAATATTACTTTCTTTCATTAGATTAATTAGATATATATTTTCACACATTTACTGCAGTCATTTATATTACAAATGACTTCCGCTTAGTGTTTTGAAAATATGAAAATAGAAGGCAAATATTCAAACACAACTGAAGTTTCAGGATACACTAAAAGAATATTAATTTGAAAAAACTCTAAATCACCCAGTAATTCCTGTTCTTACTATGAACTCACAGATGGAAGTGAAATTTCATTTATTCTGCCTTTCAATGGTATAAATTCCTTGAGGCTTTCTTTATTATAGATCCATAATTCCTCTTTAGAAAAGGACAGAGTCTGCACTACTGCTTTTACAAAGATCATCATACAATCAATAAGTAACATTCTAAATTCATTCTTTGCATCAGCAGGCTCTCTTCTGTTCTCCTACCCTGACAGGCTTTGTTGTACAAAACCATCTGAGGTTGTCACTAAACCTTCAGCATCAGGTTTCCTTAGCAACAAAAGGTCTTTTTCTTTCTCCTGCCTTCTACATCTGAATTTTTTAAAAAAATCTAATTTGTAATAATCCCTGAAAACACAAGAAAGCATTCATTCAGAGACAAGGTTAGCAATGAAAATGGAGTGCTAAGAATGAAATTGGAAATAATTAAATTATAAGGAAGTATTCTGCTTATGGATTTACACAAAGCTCCAGATGGTGGCTGGCTGCATTCATCTCCAGATTAGCTAAATAAAGACCAAGCTTTATGTCAGCCTGCACATGGCTTTAAGGAGGCTGCCTTTGTACTGCAACAGGTTAGGGCTTTCAGTGCTATGTTTTAGAAGCCATAAATAATAGAAGACTTAATGGATTAGGGTTCAGAAAAACAAAGTGCTACATGCTAGGTATATGCAGACATTAACAGTCATCAGAAGCCTCCCATGGTTACAAGCTTCCTTGGCTAATGGCTGAAAATCAGGGGTAAGTTATATCTGATTCCACCAAGAAAGTATTTTTCTATTATAAGATGCTAAGATACTACTGTCTAGCTCAATAAAACAACAAAGATTGTTAATAATCATCATTAAGTATTTCTTTTACCAAGATGCTCTCTGCAAAGTCTTGTCATATTCTTAAGAATATTAATTTTATTTGAATGAAGAAAAAATGCTTTGCATACTTTAGTTCTGTGAACAACATAATTTTTACCTCCTCTGAAAAATGGGATTGGGGGGATTTCTAGAGGAGTTTTGATTTTTAAAAGTTTTCCCCCATTATTTTCCAGCAGACACAGGGCCATGAAATATCAATTACAGAAGAAATTGTATGATTTTCACACTTTGTTTACAAAATATTTGAACAAAAACCTGGAAATACCTAGACCAGTATTTTGGAGATTCCTTTAATTTCTTCCCCTCAGTTACATTCTGAATATAGCATTTCTTTTAATGTAGTTGTTAATCAAGATTCTCCTGTGACTTTATTTTTAATAGCGTATAGTGGTCACATTTTAAAGATGAAAATGTAAGAGAATTTAAAAAGTTAAACATCCTTACTTAACATTCTATCAATTTAATTTTATTCTTTAGGTAAGTTTATGGTCAAAAGGATTCACCAGTGCTGCTAAAAATTATTAAAAGTTTAATTTAAAAATACATACAATAATGAATATTGATTCATGCACGTTAACTTTGCAATATATTATTTTACTAGATTGATATTACCATCTTTAATGGATGTTTTTATTTAAACCAATATTTGGACAATAATGATGTCTGTTTATATTATTAGCAAGAATAAAAATAGTGCTGGTGGATGAAGTAGGTTTATATTATAAACTATAATTACAGTTTTTATTCAAATTTTTAATAAAATCCTTTTTCTTTAGTAAATCCTCTTATTCTTTACATTTAAAATTTTAATTGGCCTAAAAATGTGCTTTCTAAATTAAAAAAAAAACTTAGTTTTTCACGATTTAGAAATGAAAACGGCAGCCAGGTGTGGTGGCAGATGCCTGTAATCCCAGTGGCTGGGGAGGCGGAGGCGGGAGGATCACAAATTGGAGACCAGAGGCTGCCTGCGTAAATTAGCGAGATCCTATCTCAAAATGTAAAAAAAATAAAATATGGGCTGGGGGCACAGCTCTGTGGTCCAGCACTTGCAAAGCATGTTGGCGTGAGGCCCTGGGTTCAAACCCCAGCACCACAAAAACAAAAACAAAAACAAAAGGAAAAGAAAAAAAAAGAAAAGAAATGAAAATGGCAGTGACCTTGATTAAATATTGGCTAAAATGCTTTCTGCCTGCAGCCATAGCATGGTGGCTTCAGATCCCATCAGATCGCGGAAGCTAATCAGGGTTGGGCCTCATTAGTGCTTGGATGGGAGACCACCTGGGAACACTAGATACTGTAGGCTTGGGAGAACGACCTGGCAACCCACTTCCAAAAATCAATCCACCATTGAAAACCCAATGAATAGCAGAGAAGCACCAACAATAGTGTTTTGCTTTTTGTAAGTAGAGTCACTTATAGTCGGACACAGACTTGCCTCACAACAAACTTCTTTCTAATCATGAATAATAAGCTTTGCTCATTGTTCAAGAATTTAAACACCACACAATATGAAGAAACTGCCATGTTGCAGGAGCCAAAAGTAAATAAGCGGCAGAAAAAGTTTTAAAGATTTTCAACATTATAACCAACAGAAAAATGAGTTTTGTGGGAGTAGGAAATAAGCACAACTCCTTTGCTTCCCATTGACTCCCCCAAATTTAATGCCAACCCTTGATTTGGAGGTATTTAACTAATATTGAGTTAATATGTTATTTTAAAAAAGAGAATAACTGTGTTGGGTAACTCAGTCCCATTGTCCACTTCTAACAATAAGTGATTTACCAGAATAGAAAGAAGACAAAATAAGCAAAGGAAAAAAAACATTTCTGGTCGAGAGCTGTCACTTAGTGTCAAGTATATTAACTATTAGCTATTCCAGGCATAAATTTTACTCTGATGCTCCCCAAATTCTTTGATTTTTGTCAGCCTCTTGCCCTACATGTCAGCAACCAATGAGGTTATGAGGATAAGTGTCCCAAGTTGTCAGCAGGATGATGACTTAATTATCTTAATGAAATCATGTATGTGGGCAAGTGCCATATAGATACTTTTGTGGCATCCATAAAACTCTGCGGGACAATCTACCCAAATTTAAGCCACTTTTCTGTGTTCTATCCCAACTGAAGTAAGTAAATGGTGACTGCATTTTTGTCTCTATGTAATTAGATACCTAAAGTCAAAAATAACAAATATGCCATCTCCAAAAAACCATGTATTCTTAGAGGAAATTCTTCATTAAATGAATAAAATGATAAAGCTAATACATGCAAGAATCTCATTTGAAACAATGATACAGAAACAATTTTCATCTTTGAATAGAGTGGGAGGAATATAAGATAGAAAATTTGTCACAGACCATATTCTGGATTTTGCCCAAAGAGAACTCAAAATATTGCATTGTGTTGGAACATTCAAGAGTTTGTGATGTTCTCAGAGAACTGATTTGAGAGCATACCATGGTGAGCATTAAGTTCAAGGTCACAGTCTTTTTAACCAAGTGTGATTTCTAGTACAGATTATCAAAAAGTGGTTACTAAATTTATGGTGCTAACATTCCTAAAGAAATAAAAGGTGTTCTCATTTGGTTATTACCCTCCATTTTGAAAAGTGATCAAGAAATCAAATATTATTTGATGTTAAATTGTATAAGAGAGAGAGAGAGATTTATGTCAAGGAATGGGCTCATGGACTGCCAAGTCTCAAATATGCAAACTACTGGAGATCCAGGAACAATTAATGCTGTAGTTCCATTCTGGAGGTAGAATTCCTTCTTTTGTAACAGACCTCCATCTTTACTCTAAAGGCCTTATGTGGATTGGATGAAGCCTACCCACATTATGGATATAATCTGTTTACTCAAAGTACTTATTTAAATATTAATATCAACCAAAAACAAAACAAACTAACCCTACTACTGTAACATTTACACTGGTCTTTGACCGAAAATTGAGTACTATGGCCTAGCAAAATTGACATCAGATTAGTCATCCTTATAGACACACAAACACACACACGCTTCTTGGTATCAATGTATTTCCTTGGACAATTACTAAGTCTGCATCTGTACTACCATGGTGTCCAATCCCATCAGATCTCCATAGCTAAGCAAAGCCAGGCCTAGTTAGTCGTTGGATGGGAAACTGCCTTGGAATATCATGTGCCCTAGGCTTGAGAGAAGGACGCAGGATCCCACTCCTGAAATAATCAGCAATCAAAAACCCTATAAATAGAAGAGTAGTACTAAAATATTGTCAGGCAAGGCACAATGTAGAGGAGTGTTTCGTTGTGGTATACCCAGGGTCTCTATGAGTCACACCTGTTTCTATGGCACCTAACAACAACATGTTTACAAATCTCTCTCCTTGGTTGATTATTTATTTATTTATGGCACTAGTGATTGTACCTTGTTCCTCATGAATGCTACTTGTGAGTAACACCTGCAGCCCTGTCTCCTTGCTTATTTATTAAAAGAATAATGAAGCCCTTCATATTATGTCAGAATAAATTCTGACAGTATGCTCAAATTAATGATTTCTCATTTATAAATTATATCTTCTTTTGAAACATTGAAATTTAATATAAACTAATTATACCAAATACTGTAAAGTTAATTACATTAAATAATTAAATTGTTATTGTTGTTAGGTGCCGTCGAGTCGGTATCCAACTCATAGCAACCCTCTGTACAACAGGGAAAACACTATTGTCAGTGCTTCTCTGCTGTTCATAGGGTTTTCAATGGCAGATTGACTTTTGGGAGGGGGTTGCCAGGTCCTTCTCCCAAGCCTACAGCACCTGGTGTTCCCAGGCGGTCTCCGTTCCAGGTACTAACCAGGCCCCACCCTGCTTAGCTTCCGAGATCTGACGGGATCGGCGCCACAGGGCTATGGCTGCAGGCAAATAATTAAATAGCACCTATAAATAAAATATAATAAAATATCCTTTTTATGTATAATTTAAAAGTTAAAAAGATAGAGAAAAATCTCCCTCCAAAACATGGAATATACAACAAACATTTCATGATATCATAGTGGGGAAGAGAACTGTTCCTAATCTTATGCTAAATTGTTGAGATGATGACTTCTTAAACACATGTCGTTAGCCTTTAGGGCACAGCATGTTGAGATTAGCTTGTTAAATCTGAATTTGGTCTCAGCTTGATGGTTAGATATTCAATATTGCCTGTGTGGGTTTCCACTGGAGCCAGAGAAACATGTTTATGTATTAAAGGAATGCAACTAAATACCTTATGAAATATTTCTAAACTTTGATGAAATTACAAATCTCTCTGTTAAAAAGATATTTTTAGATACATTTGTTATTTGTTTCCTTTGATTCATGTATTTATTCAACAAATAATTGTGAGTATCTGTTATATTCCCAGCACTGCTCTAGGTTCTGAGAAAATTGCAACAAATTACCCAAAAATCTTCCTAATTTTGTTAGCTTTTATTTCTGAAGAGGAGTCAGAAAAAATGAACAAACACACACAAATATGGTCAACAATAAAAACTAGGCAGATAATTTAAATACAGTGCAAAGACTTTGTCTGGGTGGGCAGTTTAGATTGGCAGTCAGGAAAGGCCATGGTGAATGTTAGCATTTAAACTGAGATATTAATAGTAATGAGATCAGCCATCCAAATGGCATGGAGAACACACCTGGGAGATGGTGCAAGCAATGCAAACGCTCCAAAGCAAGAGAGATTGGTGTATTCAAGAGGAGTGCCTGCATAGCTGTAGGACAGCCTGAAAAGTGGGTATTACTAGAAACATCTGCAAAGGAGGTAGGGGTAAGAACCTGCACCAAATAAAGCACAGGATATTCGTTACATTAAAATCACAAAATGAAAGCTTTCGAGAAGGTTTAAAAACAACAAAACAAACAAACAATGACAAAATCAAGGAAGGTGAATAATTTGTCAGTCTTTACAACAATCATCTGGAAGTATGGGGATAAATGTACTGTAGACATGGGCAAGAATGAAGGACAATTTATAGGAATGCTGGAAAAGTAGATCTTTACTTCTCTCATGTGTGTTTTCTCCCAATATGAATATGAATGTCTTTGTTTTTAATATTTGAATATTTCTCTATCTGGAATTCTTTTTGACATAAGCAGTAAAATAGTCATCTATCAACTTTTTTTTTGCACATAGATAGGCTATTGCTGCAATGCCACTAATTGAATAATGAGAGGATGTTTTTATTACTTTTATACCCATAGTCAAAGAAAATTTCCAATAGTCTGATGAAAATAAATTTAAAAAGCACAAGCAGGTATTCCATGCCTAGCGACATACTCCAGAAAATTCCCACAGAGATCTGTTCTATTCAAGGATGGCATATGTGACAGTAGGGAGTTGGATGCAACTTGTACAAACATCACTAGAGGTATGGGCAAGTAAAATACAGTAAACCACATGACCAGATGCCCATTAGCCATAGGAAGCCATAAACTACAGATGTGACATGGATTGGTCCCCAAAGAAAGCTGGATGTGAGTACCAGGACTATGATGGGATTTACAAAGACCCTGAATGAAATTGAAAACAGACAAAAGTACATCACATTTTATAAGAATATATGTATGCTTGTGAAACTATATCAACCACATTATAAATGTCATCCTATGAGAGGAAGGCAATGGGATAGGGAATAGGAAATGGGGAGAAAATACAACAGAAATACCCCTTCTGCTGAGCACTAATGTTGACACATTAGTAGTTAAGGAAAAATATAAGATTAATTCAAATTTCAGACATGACTAATGTGAAAAAGTGCCAGAGATGTGATGAACATGGTTAATACTGGAGCTTAGCATTATGCACTGGAGATTTAATTAAAAATATGAAAGAAATTGAATAAGAAAGAGTATTTTGATCAATCCTACTATAAAAATAAGTATATGCTTTAAAAGTTGAAATAATTAAACTGTGAAATAGAATATTTAACATATATGTAGCCATATGTAACATATATGTAGCCATTATACTCCCATTTGTGTTTTTGCCTACTTGTTTCCTGGCCCTTGTTGTTTTCAAACTGTAAAAAGTTTTTGCACAGATGTGGCATGCACTTAGAATCCCAGCCATTCAGGAGGCTGAGGCAGGAGGATTACAAATTTGAGGCCAGATGCAGCCTGTAGACACTGTCTCAAAAAAAGCTGAGAGTGTGGCTCAGTGATGGAGTCTTGCCTAGTGTGTGCAAGGCCCTTGGTTTAGCCCTTAGTATTAAAAAAAAAGTTTATCCAGACGCTGTGTTCTAATATTGATCACTAAAATGTGAAAATGCCTTCTCTCACTTTTCCATATCACTAGCATTGCTTTAGATCAAGCCCTCATTATTTCTAACTTGGGTGACTGACTGCCATGGTTTCCTAACTAGTCTCATAAATCCTAGATTTTCAGCAGCTAAAAGCTGGATAGTCTTTCCCAAAATGAAAATGTGATTATTTAACTGCATTTCTTCAACTCCTTTGATGTTTTTATGTTGTCTTAAAGGTAATCCAAACTCATCTGATTCAATTTCTCACTATTTTCCTTCCTAGTGTTCCTGTCTCATCATCCTAACTTTTTCTTCTTAATATTTCACTAGAGAAAGCCAATGTCTACACCTTTGAGCCTTCCCAGTGTCTTAGGATGAAAGGATAACCTACACCAGGTTGTTTATAATAGCTACTATACACACTGATGTCAGATACTCCTGTGATATGCATTGTCTTCCTGCTACTGTTATCTACTTGCATATTTGTTTTCCCAACTCATTGTGAACTCCTTCAAAGCAAAGTCTATATGTAATTTTTTTCTTACAATAATCAATGCTTAATATAGTGCATAATATAGAATCATTTAACAAATATTTACTTACTAAGGGAGATTTACGGGCTGGGGTTTAGCTCAGTTGGTAAGAGCGCTGCTCTGGTCTCTCTGAGGACCTGAGTTTGATCCACAGCACTGCAAAAATGGGAGAAGGATATTGCTCCACTCCTGGAGCAATCCCAAAACAATCAGCCATTGAAAACCCTATGAGGGTTGCTATGAGTCGGACTCGACTCAACGGCACCTAACAACAACACAACAACGAGGAAGATTCATACATATTTTCTTTTATAAAGAAATTGTCATTCTATTAGTCAATAAGAGCATCTACTGTTATTCAAAGTACTAGGATGCAGCAACATCCTTTAAGGTTCAGAGTTCCAGTCTACATGAAAATTTCTACTCAAATCCAGCCAGCTGAGCTGTCATCTTCTTTAGACCTTAAACAAATCAATTACACATGTCTCAGATTTGAAAAAAAAAAAAAAAAAAAAAAACAGGGATTGCCAGAGCACTAGGCCAGCATTTATCAAATATATACTTATTATTAAAAGTACTTTATTACTTATATATCAATGATGCTAAAAGGGGGGAACAAAGTTTGAAAGCAGGAGTGATAGGTGATATTTATCACTTTTTGGATACCCAGCTTTGGAATCCCTTCCCAGGTTTGTGGAAGACTTAATCTTATGAGGCTTAGATTGGAAATGCCAGACACTTGCTTCCCAGCCTTCCTTATCCACAGGGCTTAGACATGTTATCTGGGCTTAGCCAATCAGGTACACTGCCTTGGACTGTGAAACAGGAACCAACACCAATCAGAGACCAGTAAAGAATCTTTTCCAGTGATAGTGTCCATAGTTGTCTCAGTCTTGTCTAGATTCCAGAGGAAACAGTAATGAGATCATCATTCAGGATGTGGGCATACATATTTTCAATTAAAAATAACAGTTCAGAATCAGAAAAAAAATGACTTATAAAATATCAATATATAATTTTGGAAAGTGATGAAATGAGAAAATGTATAAATTTCTAAAAAAATCTTAGAAAATTGTGTGTAACTCCATCTTTCTATTAAACACAAAAAAAGCACATAAAATATCATAACATCCCACTTTAAACAAAAAAATCAAAACAACAAAATTTGGCATGATTTCAAATGTGTAAGTATGTAAGTAGAAATCAATACATTCAAATTATTTTCATCTACCATAAATCAAGAGAAAGTGCTAATGTTGATAAAAAGGAAAGAAAAATTGGAAGTAATATTTAAATAGGGAGTAAATTTAATTTCTGACTATCATATAAAACTGGGCTGGAGTTTAGCTTAACAGGTAAAGTGCTTGCTCAGTGCTCTTTGAGGCCCTGGGTTGAATCCCCAGCACCACCAAAATGGGAGAAGAACCTGGCAACCCCCTCCTGCAACAATCCTGAAATAATCAGCCATAGAAAACACAATGCAGAGTAGCAAAGCACTGACTTAGTCCCAGGCATGGCCGGGTTGGGAGTGTTTCATTGTGATACATAGGATCACTATGAATTGGATCTGACTCAACAGCACTTAAAAACAGAGTTATATGAAACCTGTGATCTTTGGTGATTTTGTTCTGCCAGTTGAGTAGTTTAAGTAAATGCATATTATGTTGGTACACCAGTTTAGAATTTTTTCTCTGAGGCAGGCCCAGTGGGAAATGCCTGTAATTCCAGTAACTCAGGAGGCTGAGACAAGAGGATTGGGAATTCGAGGCCAGAAGCAGCCTGTGCAATTTAGCAAGTCTCTGTCTTAAAATAAAAAATAAGAAAAGGAACAGAGGTGCAGCTCAGTGGTACTGCACTTTCCTAGAATGTGCAAGGACCCCTCACCTGGATTTTCAAAGAAAAACATTTATTATAATCAATTTGTTCTGAATACTCTGGGTCAAAGATCTCCAACCCCCAGGGGATTGAACTATTAAGAATAGGGCCCCACAGCAGGAGATGAGCAGCTGGCAAGCCAGCGAGCTTCATCTGTATTTACAGCAGCCCCCATTGCTTACTGCTCAGGTCTGCCTCCATTCCACAGAAAGTTTGTCTTCTACAAAATAGGTCCCTAGTGCCAAAAAAGCTGCAGACCACTCCAGAAGAGGAGACTTATTCCTTTGTGTTCCTTGTGATAAAACAACCCATATTCAGTTTGTTCTTTGGAGAATTTTAGAGAATAATGAAATTTTAGAATTATTTACCAATAACTATTCTGATAGAAGGGTCAAAGAATTTCAGTAGGGATTGTTTTTGAGAGAGTCAAAGGATATATATATATATATATATATATATATATATATATATATATGCACCTGCAGTATGATAAATGTTTTAGCAATTAAGGTAATAGGAACTGGTAGGTGCAATGAAATCCACAAAACAGTATCATACACCACAACAATTGTGGGAAAATGCTTGGAAGATTTTGAGATAGCATCAGGTGACCTGATGTTGTAGTTGTTTTTAGGTACTGTTGAGCCAGTTCCAACACATAGCAAACTTCATAGGGTTTTCATTGATTGGTTGTTTGGGGATTGTTTCAGTAGCGGTGACCTGAGATATGTTAGATGACATACAAAAGATAGATGTGCACTTAATTCTTTCTGACATAATAAAAACAAATGGGGAAGTCTTCATCATTTTTATCTCCTGTGGGTTTATAATTGGGGGGGGAAGTCACATATTATTTATACAGAATCTTAATTGTATTTGATTTTATTCATTTTAAAAATGTGTATTAGTTACACACATATGACCCACAGATATTTAGATTTGGCTATAAATCCTTTCATTAGAAAAGGTTAGAGATATTTGCTGCATTATGACAAATAGGTTCTTAAATCTACATGTTCTCTATTAATATTGAGAGATGATCCTTTCTCATTTAAGCAATAGAAGAACTTCCACATTTGAATGCAAATTACCTATCTATATACAGAAGAAAAAAATATTTCTCTGTGTCAGTGGTATGGATGACAACAACTATTTATGTATAGTGATGCTCCTTTGCCAGACAAATAGAAATCATTCAGATATATTATTTGAAAAATTGGAACCTTTCTGACATAGTTACCTATACCTCATCCTTCCTCATCTATCTCTCTAATACAAACAAATATATTACTGTACTGGTATAGGAAGCTCATATAATAGACAAATCTTTTATCAGTTCATTGTAAAATATAAAGCGTATATGTTATTTTTCATATCTTTTACACTAATTGTGATAGTGCAGGATTTGTGAAATGCCACATTTTGTCTTTATTTGCCCATTCTGAAACTGTGGCATTTTGTTTCATAAACTTTGGCTAGGGGTAGGATTTATTAAGCATTGAACACACTGACAAGTTATGACTAAGACAAATGAAATGATGGGATTACTTTGTGTCTTTGTTGATATATGCTTACTGTTGGTTACAGAGCCTAATTTTATTACTTCATAACTAGACTTTTCCTCCATTTAGATTGTTGTTGTTAGGTGCCGTCGAGTCATGTCTGGCTCATAGTGACCCTCATAGGGTTTTCAATGGCAGATTGTTTTGGGATTGCCTAGGGAGTGGGTTGCCACGTCCTTCTCCCATTTTTGGGGTGCTGGGAATTGAACTCGGGACCTCAGAGACTACAGAGTGGCACTCTTCCAACTGAGCTAAATCCCAGCCCCCATTTAGATTAGACCTTTTTAAATTCTACCTGCCTAAAATTCAATAATGTGGTGAGAATTCATAAAGGGGAAAATTTTTGTTGTTGTTTCCTTCTATTTTTAAACTTTAGTGAAAAAAACACTATGTTAAACAGAAATAAAATACAGAACTGTAGCATTTTCTCCGTGGGCTTGCAAACATTTACTTATTTTGTTTACAATGAGTCTCATGAGATCAGCAAATCAAATTGACAGATGATCAATGTCAGATCTGTTGAGAAACTGCCTGTGCAAACAGAATACCAGAGCAGACCCCTATCAGTCACTTAGTCCCTGATGATCTTGTGTGCACTGTAAAGCATGCCTGTGGTAAAAACCTACTGTAAAAGTCATCTTGTATGACAATACACTTAACATGAATTTCACATTAGCTAGTGACAGATAGTTTTAAAAATTTCTAAAGTGCAAGATGAATCACATATTCATAAGGACAAATATACTCTGAACATTGATTTTTTTACCTGTATCATTTTAATTATTAGAGATTATTAACCATAATGAGTTTAAAACTAAGAGACTAAAGATATATTTTTTATTCAACTGAATTCACTGATTAAATTTCAGGTATAAAATCTTTTCATGCCATTATCATACCCTTATAAATTATATCAAGTTTACTAAATTCAATGTGCCTTACCTTAAAGGTAAACACATACAGTACTTATATTTTAACTTTAGAAAGGAAAAAAAAAAGCACAGAATAAGTAGGAATTCTTAATTCTGAGTATTCTGTGAGAGTTTTAATTTGGGTTTTTCTTTTTATTGACAAATTTTAATTATGAATTCCTTATTTTATCTTACCCAATGCATATTAAAATAAATTGCAAAGTTTAAAATTTTATTTTAAAAGACTTTAATATGATCTTTGAATTATTAATTATTATTAAAAAATAACCTATTTTTAGGCCAAGTGTGGTGGCACATGACTGTAATCCTATGACTTGTCACATGACTGTAATCCTAAAACTTGGGAGGCTAAGCAGGAGGATCTCAAGTTCAAGGCCATCGTGGAGTATATGGCAAGAAACGATCTCAAAATAACAACAAAATTCTATTTTTATGATTTGAAAGATTGAACTACTACTTTATACTTATTTGTGAGATAACTGGTACTATATTCCTATCTGGCTAGGGTTTAGCTCAGTGGGTATAGAACTGCTTTACACTCTCTAAGGTAAATCCTTGGCAATCCACTACTGAAGCAATCCAGAAATAATCAGCCACTGGAAACCCCATGAGGATCTTGAGGAGAATGACCTGGCTCGATGGCACCTAACAATAACAACATATTCCTGTTTTTTCTAAACCATGGAAATTTAAGAATATATTCATATTCTTAATTTTTCACACAGGTTCTACTAATTTTTTCATTTAATTATTCAATTTGTCAAAAACAGAGGAGGTATTTCATTATAAACAACTAAGAAAACCAAGACTGTTATTTTACGAGCTGTAAAAATGAATAATGTACAACTAGACTAATTTCCAAATAAATTATAAAAATCAGCTCAAAATAATTAGGTTTTAATTAAGAGTTCCTACTAGGTTTATGGGCTGGGCTTTAGCTCAGTTGGTAGAGTGCTGCGCTGCAGTCTCTGAGGTCCCAAGTTCAACTCTCAGCATTGCAAAAATGGGAGAAAGACCTGGCAATCCACTCCCAAGGCAATCCCGAAACAGTCTGCCATTGAAAACCCTCAGAGGGTTGCTATGAGTCAGATATCGACTCCACGGCACCTAACAACAACAGCAACAAACAGGTTTATAGCATATGTTGTTGTTAGGTGTTGTCTAGTCAGTGTCTGACTTATTGCGACCCTACATACAACAGGCAAAACAGTATTGTTAGTGCTTCTCTGCTATTTACAGGGTTTTCAATGGGTGATTGGTTTTTGGGAGTGAGTTTCCGGGTCCTTATCCCAAGCTTACAGCACCTGGTGTTCCCAGGTGGTCTCCCACCCAAATCCTAACCAGGCCCTCTACTTAGCTTCTAATATCTGACAGGATCAGACTCCACAGTATGGCTGAAAACACACACACACACACACACACACACACACACACATACACACACACAATGAATTGTGCTTTGAAATCACTTTGATTTCTAAACTTAATATAGTAATGAAAACTAAAGATATGTAATGGACCATTTTTATATCTTACTAGTTGTTGTTGTTCTTGTTAGGTGCTGTCCAGTCGGTTTCCGACTCATAGCGACCCTCATAGGGTTTTCAATGGCTGAGTGCTTCGGGATTGCCTTGGGAGTGGATTGCCAAGCCCTTCTCCCATTTTTGTGGTGCTGGGAATTGAACTCGGGACCTCAGAGACTGCAGCGCAGCGCTCTACCCACTGAGCTAAATCCCAGCCCATCTTACTAGTAGCACATCTTATTTTAATACATCTTTGAGAATTTGCCTGAAAGCATTTAATGAGAACAGGGATGTTGGCAAGGGAACCAAGGTCAGTAGTTTTGAATAATATAACAGACTCTTTAACTTTTGCCTCAGTACTCATCTGTGCAGCCAGAAGGAACCTTTGTTTTATAGGATTGCTGAGTTGGAAAGAGACCTATTAGGTGATCTTTTATACATTCTCCTGCCAAAACAGCATAGAACATTCCCGTCCAGAATAATCAGCACATATTGTAAAATATATAACTCACAAGCCCACTGAAATCTAGGATTTCATGAAAGTTTAGAAAAAGTATTTTATAACAAATTTGAGAATAAAATGCCAGAATTATAGTTAAAATGTCAGTTCTTTTATTTTCCCCTGGCACGTGGGGATTGAATCCAGGGCTTTGTACATACTTTGCAAGTGCTCTACCACAAGACTGTATGATCACCCCTGCCCACTGTAGCCTATTTTTTTAATTTTTGGGACAAATTCTCCTTAAGTTGGGATGCCTATGGCTGCAAACACAATATCCTCTTGACTTAGCCTCCTGAGTTGCTAGGATTACTGGTATGTGCCACAGTGCCTGGCAACAAGACTGTTCTTAGCACTGTAACTACGGAGCCAGTGTGTATACGTACATTTGAATATTTACAGAAAATAGAGTAGCCAAATTGGCACTTTATAATTTTATGATTATTTTTATAGAGTTTCACACTTGACTATGGAGTTAAATGAGATAATTTCTCATTTTCCTGAGAGAGATATATTGTCTCTGTGTACCTGTGTTTATAAAATGGACATTGTGGGCATAAATACTTACATCTAGATATAACGTTGCTAAGGTGGGAAAGCAGAACATGATAAACAATAATTATGGACTCTGATTTTTTAATAGGTACAAAAGTTGGCTGTTTCCCAATTTCTTCTCCCATCTTCTTTTACTGGTTTTGACCATCCTCCTTTTTCCTAAGGAATACCTAATTACCATATGATACATGAAGAAAAATTAAAATACTAGGTAGGCTCTAAGCCATGTTTAGATAGAATCTAACAAAAGAAGTATTGTTAAATACTTATACTTTGACAATTGAGAATTAAGCCAGGTGACATGGCACACTTGGAAGGCTGAGACAGAGGGGTGTCACTCAGCCAGAACTTGTCTCAAAACAACTTAAGAAGGGGTTGGAGTGCAGCTCAGTGGTAGAACATTTGCCTAGCATATGCAAAACCTAAGGTTCAACTGTCTTGTACTACAAAGTAAATAAATAAATAAATAAATAAATAAATAAATAACAAATAAAGTGTTTGAAAGTATGGTTCAGTGATGGAACACTTGGATAACTTGGACAAAGACCTGGGTTCAACCCAGGTTCAACAAAAAAACTCAATCAATAAAATAAAATAATAAAAAATAAAATAAAATAAAAACAGAACAAAATAAAATCCAGATTAGTAACCAAACTCCATTCCTTATTTGCTATATACATTCTGTGACTTTTCAGGAAATACTACTGATATTTATTGATTTTACTGTAATAGAGTTTGTCATGGCATCACCAAACAAAATAACAAATACCTTGATTTGCTTTTTTTCATCTAATTTTGTTATCTATACTTAACTTTACCCTGAGGTTAATACTTTTGAAATTATACACAAAGCTCTTTTGCTGAAAATTATCATCAAAACGGTGCCAAATTATCTGAGGAACAAAACAGATATTTATTTTTAAGTACATAGACAACCTCTTTGCCTTTGCATTTTATATTCTGGTATTTCTGAAGATTATATAGCTCTGCTGCCAAATTTTAATTCTGTACAAGTTATTGCCTCAGTTCTCTCTTAGTTCTTAAAGTTTCAGTCTCTTGTCTGATTCATCTTCAGTTTTAAATCTCCTGCAAATTTTTCAGGGAGATTAAACAATTTCCTTTCCTATATAGTCATTATACCAAATTTCATATTTTATTATAATTTTTATGCAACTCTGCCTCCTCCTGAGATTATGAATATGTTCAGGGCAGTGAATGTGTATGCTGATTTCTGTTCCCAATTTGACAGAGCAAAATGAAATATCCATAAATATGAACAGCTAAATGCTATCCAAAGTTTTCTTTTTTTTAATTTTGAAACAACCAAATGATTTGCCTTATTGTTACTCAATATGTTGTTCATAAGTTCATCAGTTTTTAGAAGGTCAGGTTGTTGTTGTTCTTAGATGCCACTGAGTTGGGTCAGACTCCTAGTGACCCAATGTATAACATACAAAATAATCCCCCACACTGTGCCAGGCACATGGTCAGTTTTATGTTTAAGTCTATTGTTGCAGCTACTGTGTCAATCCATCTTTTTGAGAGTCTTTTTTTGTTGACTAGTCACTCTTCAGAGTTAAAATTTGGATTCTAAGTCAGTCAGGCTAACCCCAAAATATACAATTTTAACTGTATTCATAGTTATAGTTACTTAGCTTCTTTTATACTACTGATAGCACAAGGGCAAGCTTTACCTAGAAATTATGACCAGGAAAGGATGGGTTGCTTTGTCTAAGTGCAAACATTTCTGTTTTAAAAAAATATCTGAAAAAGTATCTTTTAAAAAATAACTGAAAACATGAGATTTGCATCATAACTTTGACAGAAAAAAGAAACTGGGAAGAATCAAATAGTAATATGGTTAAATTCAATAAAGATTTATAAAATTAAAAAGTATATTTAAATATCAATCTAGTTACAGTACTTTTTTTTGTTATACATGAGTTTTAAACAATCCTTTTTAAGCCATGTACAAAAGCTTTATATTGATCTTAGGTATTATTTCTTCACATCCTTGTGGGGTTCCATATTGATGTGGTCACCATAGTTTCTAAATTAGGATATTCTTGAAACTAATAAACACCAAAAAAATTGAAACAAAGCTGAAGATATAGAACAAGCAGTGTACATAAGAGCTGTACACAGCAAGTTGAAGCAGATAGTCAGTCACCTTCTACATTGACCATCTTCCCAATGTTGTGTGAACCATTATCATACAGGATCCATAGGATTTCTTAGCTCTCTTTGCTTTGATTTAATGCCTTCCTCTGTGGGTTTGTGTGTGTGTGTGTGTGTGTGTGTGTGTGTGTGTGTGTGTTAATGGGGCGTTGATCCCAGGGCCTTACACATACTATGCAAGTGTCCTAGTACTGAGCAGCACCCAAAGTCCTCTTATTAAAATTTATCTTCTGGACACAAGATGTCTCTAAATTATTAAGATTGCCTCTGGCTTGTAACTCGGATTCTCTTGCCTCTGCATCCAGAGTGCCTAGAATTGTAGGTACGCACCACGATGCCCTCGTGTTTCCTTTCTAAAGTGGAATAAGCTTTCTAAAACAAGAAGCATGAAAGCCAGATTTTACTCCCTCTATAATCTTTTTCTAATTTCATTTATCATATTTTACTTAAAATTCTTTAATATAATATTCTAAATTCTCATGCTGCTGTGATATGTTCATACTTGTGACTTGTGTAGGTTTTACTGTAAAAGATATTTCATTTAGTAGAATGCCATTTTACAAATCAGAATCCATTAGCAAAAATATTTCTTAGAAAATACTCATCCTCTTTTCTCTTGCATTTTGTAAACTATTGCTGTTACACTTCCAAACACAGCTCCATAGAAGAAGGAGAAAGGAAAAGAAGGGTGCTTGCTTTTGAGGTCTATTCCTCAAATAGAGCTCTCAAATCCAGTATATTTTCCTCACTTTAACAAGGTTAGAAGTTATATAAACTCTAACTCAAAATTATACAAATGTTTATCCATTGTATAATACACAAAGAAAAAGAATAAAATGAAGGAAGGAGGGGCAAGGAAGGAAAGAAGAGAAGAAGCATAAAGAGGAAGGAAAGGAAGGAAGGGAGGAATGGAGGGGAAGGCATTCTACTTGACTTCTTGTTACTAGAAAGTGAAGTAGAACACTTGTATTTTCCTTTCCCTGTGGTGATACATGTAGAAGACCATTTGGCAAATCTATGTCTGGCTTTACCGACTGGGGTTCAGTTCGGTTGGCAGAGTGTCACTCTGTCATCTCTGAGGCCGTAGTTTGATTTACAACACTACAAAGATGGGAGAACCTGGCAATCCACTACTAAAGCAATCCCAAAACAATCACCTATTGATGGCTCCTAATAACAGCAACATACCTGGCCTTGGACTGCACTGTATTTATTTATTTAGTACATGTCTGAAACTCTAAGCCAGGATCCTATGAAAGAATGAAAGCATAGTCTAGTTATGTCAAAAATTTGAAAAATTAGTGCTCTGCTACCCAATGGATTGAAAGTTAAAATGGACTGTATATCTTTTAAAAACAAAATAAGGAAAAGTGCTGAACATTATTCTTTGTTTATTGTGAAAAACTTGTAGCAGTCTGTAAATATTTAAAAATGTTAAAGCATGGCTTTATAAATTTTATAGGTTATTATAGGTTTTGATATCACTGAATAATCATATTTTTAATTTGAAGTTCTTTATAGAAAGAATTATTAGGAATGATTCATTGGGATTATTTTTTTATAATCATGTTGATAACTTCCATAATTCTAATATCACTAGGAAAATCTATACACTTCTGCTTGATACTGACACATATTTGAAATTATCTTGTTTTAATAAACTGTGTCCCTAATAAATATTTAGTGTTTTCTATGAATTATGTAAAGTTTTGAATGTTCAATATGTTAGAAATATATTTTCTAAGAAAGAGCTTAGGAAGTGGAAAACAAAATGAAGAAATAAAATGCTGATATTAATAGTAAACACACATACATATATAAACAAATATAGCAAATAGGGTAACTAGTACTCTACTTTCAAATTGGTCAGTTTAATTTTCACAAGTCATCTTCATATTTTTATATTTATATTGTTCCCAGGTACAGGTTTGTTTAGTGTTGATAAAAAAGTTAGTGAATTATTCCAAAAAGCTGAAAAGTTATATGGTATTTAGACCTTGACATTTGCCTAAATTATTCATATTTTTCCATTATGATTCACTTCAGCATATACTGCACATAGAGATAGAAATTTCCAACTGCTCTGTTATGTTTATAGATCTTGAAATATTATCTTGAGTTTATCTTTCACCTTGCATACATATAACCTTGCAATTTCTTCAATAAGTAATTTTTCAAATTGTACTGCATTCTTTTTAAACAGCCTCAGTGCCACTGCTCATAAATTATTCAACTGCCATGCTTATGCTTTAAGGATGTATAAATTTAAATATGAATATTCCTTCATTTCAAACATGCACAAATAATAATATGATTAATGCATCATTTATCATTTATCTCTAGTACTAGCCTACATATAAATGTGTGAGCAAAGAATAAATTATCTTTTATTCCTATAGAATAAATATAATTCTAAATACTTTAAGATAAAATGACATATTCTTGGATTCTATGAAAATATTCAGACCTGTTATAACACTAATAGAAATACTCTCAATTATTCATGTTGTCACCAAATTCTATCAATTTTACCTTCAAAATTGTTTCAAAGGACTCTCTCCTAACTTTTAACAGTGTCAACATCCTGCTTGGTTATTCCTCATCTCTCACCTCACATGCCATAATTTCTGCATTGGCCCTATTTATAAAGTCCCTAAACTGATACTACTTGCTTATTATTTGAAAATTTCATGTCAATACTTTCTTGCTTTAAAAACAGCACATCACCTAAGTGATAAGTAAAAAATCCATAGAATAAGAGAGTTTATAATTTGAATTTATCCATTTTCTAAGTCCTTAAAAATACAAATCCTCTCATCCCCTTGTGTGTATATGTTTGCATATGTGTGTAAATGTGTACACATGTGTCCATGTATAGAGGTATGTATGTTCACAATCACAAGTATACCAGCACACACATCGGTAACCACAAAATCACATCAAAAGTACCACACAAGCTTCTTTAACACATGATCAAGGAAGGAGAAATCAGAACATCACAGAGGGGAAGAACCTATTTAATGCATGTTATGGTAAGGGGCTGGGATTTAGCTCAGCTGGTAGAGCACCACTCAGCTCTCTCTGAGGTGTGGGGTTCAATTCCCACCACTACAAAAACAGGAGAGGGACATGGCAATCCATTACTGAGTCAATCCCAAAACAATCATCCATTGGAAACCCTATAAGGGTCACTATGAGTTTAGTTGGACACAACTCAACAGCACCTAACAACAAAACAATCATGGAAGGGTATCCAATTTAAATATTTTCTTTACCTATCTGGATGCATTGAAAAGGAGAATTAGATGCTGGTATCAATTAAAGTGTCCAGTAATATTCTCCTGTGAAAAATCAGAGAGAAAATAAAATTGGGGAGGAAAGAGAAGGAACACTGAAATAGTATAAATTAAGACCTCTAAAGATGGCCATTCAGTTCTTTCAGGAGAGGGGACCAAGATTGTTTTGCTTTTATATCCTTGCTCCCACCTATTATTAGATGCAGTGCGCTTCCAGGAAGGTCATGATCTTTGTCAAGGAAACACTCTTCCCCTGCAACAATTCTGAGGTTAAGAGCTAAGACCTGCCTCTTGATAGAGCTGGGAGAGTAAGTCTTTTGGTTTCAAAAGGGGCCTTAGGTCTCAAAAGGGGGCCTGTAAATTACACACAACATCCACTTTACTTACTTTAGTGCAGTGATCAAAAAATTCAATATGGATTTCATATTAAAATGTTAATTGTGAATTCTTGAAGACTATTAAAGAAAATGTACTACAAACTTTATTACCCTTTCAAGAATGTGACTCACTCAGCATATAAAAGACAGAAGAAATTAAACAAGAAAATATGAGATTTAAAAATATTGAAGTATATATAGATGCACACATTCTTCTGATATAACCAAAATGAAATGGTTAAAAACACAGTATAAGACAATATTGAATCAAGTATGACAAATAATGAGTACTCTTGTAACTGGTTTATTGAATAGAGGAGGGGGTTGAAATCTATTGGTTATAAATAGAAAACTACTTTACTTTTCTCCAGACTCTACCTTCAATTACGCTTTATTAAATTCCCTTTGCACAGCTCTAAGCATATCCAGTGCCTTTTCAATCAATTTCAGTTAAAAGAAAAATCTTATTAAGATAACTGACACATTCGGTTATTCAAATGTCGGGTTCATCAAAAAAATTTCATCTGACATCATATTTACTGCAGCTGGATCTGTAATGTGCTCCACATGTCCATGTATTAAAAGTTTGTTCCCCAGTCTTTGGTACTGTTGGGAGGTGGTATAACCTTTTGGAGGTAGGGACTATTTGGGGGAAGTTAGGTTATTGGTGGCATACCTTTCAAGGGAACATTGGGACCCTGGCTCCCTCCTTTCTTCCTTTCTTTGCTTCCTGTCTGCCATGATGTTGAGCAGGTCTTGTGGGACATGTTCTCCCACCAGGATGTACTGTGCTGCCACAGGCCTAAAGCAACAGGGCCAAGAGATCGCTTACTGAAATCAGTGAAACTGTTGCCAGAATAAGCCTTTCTCCATATAAATTGCTTATCTTAGTTGACTTACCCATATTACTTGATTATTTTGTGACAGAGACAGAAAATTAACACAATCTCCAAATCTCCTCCATCCCCAACACAGGCCTAGGTATCTGCAGAGGAAAGGAATAGCAGGGTAAGACCTAGGAGGCTTCTGGGCTGTGCAATGAATTCAGCTGAAGCATGGCCATTGACACCTCTGTGCAGTGTGGCTGTGATTCAGATGAAGCCTTTCTTTCAGGTATCAGACTTGATGCTCCTTGACAGTGCTGAGAGGGACATTGACCCTAAGTAGTTTCTTAGAGTGGACCTTCATAGACTGGTCTTTGCAAAAGTTCTACCTCTGTATCTTATCACTCTCACTCAGACCCTCTCATGAGTTGTATCACAGCAAAAGAACAGGAGCTAAGCTCTCATCTGTCCTGTCTTTGGTCGTCTTACATAGCTTTACACTGGCAAATGAGATAAACTTTAACTGCTGACCCTTCTGTCATCATCCTGCCATGGGAAGTGTCTCCAGACTCCTGTGTTTAGACTTCTCCAGCACAAAACAATCTCTAGGTTCATGTATATTCCCCAACTCCCTAAAATACGCACCAAAGTCTCTCAGGAATGCTGATACCATATTCCATTCCTGTGCAGTACAGAGCATATAAATTTCTGCAATTCAGAACACAGTTGATTAAAAACAAAAGGCCCCTGCCTTCAGGCACCTTTAATCACTACAAGTGTTTCTTCTTTGAACATTCTCTCATACTTGGCTTCAGAAGGTGTACAGCCCCTCCTCCATCTCCTAGAGTAAATGCCATTGTTTTATTTTAGCCTATGAATTCCCTTCAAAAAATCCACCCAAAATTTTAGTATTCTTTTATTTTGCTTGAGGAGATAAGAGCCACTTGAGAGGGTTTGCTATTTCAAAATAAATTCTGCATTAATGTGTCTTGCAGCATGCTTTAGAAGCAGAGGAATGCTTGCATCCTATTGTTTTCAAGCTCGGTTTTATCAGAAATTGAAGACGATAAAACAGTTTCCTTCACTATTTTGTTATATCTCCACCAAATAAATTACTTATGTTAAAATTGATTAGAAAATATTATTACCTTAATGAATTCAAAGGTAATGGATAGTAATGGTTATTTCACTAAAGAATAAACATAAATCAAAAGGTAAATACCCCTCCCCTGTTTATTCATAATGATACCCTCTGCTAAAATATGTGGCCTGAAATTAGCGTAATTTCAGAGAAAAGGAAGTGAAAACATGACAGAATCAATTTGAATTACTTGCATTTAACTAACATACTGCAGCTGTAGCCCTGTGGCATCCGATCCCGTCAGATCTCGGAAGCTAAGAAGGGTCGGGCCTGGTTAGTACCTGGATGGGAGACCACCTGGGAACACCGGAAGCTGTGGGCTTGGGAGAAGGACCTGGCAACCCCCTCCCAAAAATCAATCTGCCATTGAAAACCCTATGAACAGCAGAGAAGCACTGACAATAGTGTTTCCCCTGTTGGACAGAGGGTCGCTATGAGTCGGATACCGACTTGAGGGCACCTAACAACAACAACAACAACTAACATAGTTTCTACAATGTATGGTTGAGAGAGGGAGTGGATAAATTCAGATAATGTTGGGAATGCTGCCTGCCATCCTACTGAATATATGTCCCAGGCTCATTGGGTTATGGAGAAAAAGCTGAATCTACAGCTGCTCCTTTAGTCTTTGTCAGTTCCAACTCAAGTCCCTGATATTGTCAGCTTCACTCAGCACTGAGTGTTCTTCTAGTTCTTAAACACACATTACTTATTTTTATAAAATATTGTTCCTAAATGTGGACACTATTTCATTTGATATTTCACTGGGGAAAATGTGAACTATTTCAAAATGGAGGAAATGTAATGTATATTTTGAAAGACAGAGTGTGCAGCCAGATGCTGTGCCTGGGCCTGTAATCCCAAGGATTTCAGGGGTTGAGGCAAGAGGATAGTAGACTTGAAGCTGGAATCAGCTTGGGCAATTTACAAGGATCCTTCCTCAAAATAAAAATAAATGAATAAAGGGGCTGAGGATTTTGCTCAGTGGTAAAGCACTCGCCTAGAATATGTGAAGGGGCTGAGATTTAGCTCAGCTGGTAGATTTAGCTCTATAGTGTCTGAGGTCCTGAGTTTGATTCCCAGCACCACAAAAACAGGAGAGAGACATGGCAATCTATTCCTGAGGCAATCCCGAAACAATCAGCCATTTTAAACCCTGTGAGAGTCACTATGAGTGGGACACTATTGGACAGCACCTAACAATAACAGCATAGGTAAGGCCCTGGTATGAACCTCTCAGTAGAGTCAAGGGGGTGGGGAGAATCCTTAAATGGCACCATTTTTTAGAAACAACACCATTTTTAGAAACTGACAAGAATAATTTGGACTTTAAAGCTAATAGCTAATTAGATGTGTTAACATTAAACTGATAAAGACATGATACTTCTGTGGAATTTTTTTGAGAGTCAATTTAATGATGTGTATTGAGTTAAAAAATATACCAAATGTTTTCAGAATGAATGTATCATGGGAAAAAATGGCTTCAGAGTTTACAAACCCTAGATTTAATTCAAGACTATGAGAGTTCCTAATTACAGTTTCTATGTAGAATACTGTCTATATCTAATACAATTAATTATACCTCTGCCAAAGTAACCTTTTTGAAATCCATACCTGAACATGGCACTCATTTGCTTAAAATACATGGTACCTCATCTTCTACAAATAAAGCCCAAATTTGTCATGATAACCCACACTTTCCTGTATGATATGACCCCATTAACTTTTCCAGGTAACTCAAGTTATTCCCAAATGGTATTTATTGTTCTCCCAAGTACTCCATATAAAGCAATTTTGCCTGCCTCTGTTCTTTTCCTCATGAGTTTAACCTCATTCTTTGAAAGTCTGTTTTTGTCTTGTTTGCTCTTTCTCTTTGACTTCTTTTATGTGGAAAATACTTTGTAAATTCATCATTTAGTTACTATATTGGAGTTCTTGGAAAGCAAGAAAAAACTGTAAATACATCTTGTAACCCTTGTTAATAGGCTTTGACACATATTAGATGATTAAAAACTGAATAAATGAACAAATTAGTAAATGATCGATGAAGGAAAAATATTTGAAAAATGAACATTTGTACAATTTAATATTTTCAGATTTTTATATTCCAAATAAACAAACACTTGTTAGTACATTTTTAGTTTTATCTCTTAGATACAAAATTGTCCCTGGGTTATGTAATAAATTGTACTAATCCTTGGAAGATAGTTTCCCTCTGTGTCAGACCAGATTTGTCTGCTATGAGGAAAATTAAACACCATGTTTCCTTCCCACACTGGAAGAAAGTTTGGACAGATTTAACAGCCTTCTTATGGGGTTTCAAAGTTTTTTCAAAGTTCATGTTTCCTTAGCAGTGACATAAACTGGAGATTAGAGCCTCACCTACCTGGGCCTCTCCTCATTGTTCACAAGACACTTGAGAATATCTAAGAAAAATCATACCTAACATATTAAAAAAGGCAAAGAAGACATTACAGATCAAGACTATTGCAGTTAGAGAAGGAAACTTAACTACACTGAGTCAAAAGGCAGGACATTTTTGAAGTATTAGCTAGTGCTAGTGGAAAATATTGCTGAGTAATGATTTAGAGTCAAAGGGTCAAAGAAAGAATCTGCAATTGCAAATAATCTGAAGAAAAAGTGTCTAGGAAAAGCAGTCATATACCTTAAATCAAGAAGATTCTATCTAAAATCTAGTCAAGAGAGGACTCTTGACTCTAATGATCAGAGAACAAGAAAAACTGATGTTCATGTCAATTGTTGTGCCATAAATAATAAAGTCCTTTGTCTCTGGCCAACAGGTCTCATGTCTTCTGCCAACATAAAGCACTTCAAATTTAAGGAGAATATTTCAATAAAAGACCTTCGTTCTGCCATTATAGTTTGACTGTATTCTCATTCTAATTCAAGCTTTGCAAGGAAACCTTTTTGTTGTTGTTAGATGCCATTGAGTTGGGTCCAAATTAAAGTGACCCTCATAGGGTCTTTGATGGCTCATTGTTTGAGGATTGTTTACGGAATGAATTGCCATTTTCTTCTCCAATTTGTACAGTGTTGGAGATTGAACCCGGGTCCTCAGACAGTACTGAGCAGCACTCTACCAACTGAGCTAATTGACTTAGTATTTTTCCTTTAATAATTATATTTTACACAGAGAATAAATTGATCAGTCTTTGGCTTCAAAATGATAATTGCTAATATATTAAATTAGAATGGAATTAACACAATTATCCATAAAACTAAACATAATATTCACATGAAAAATTATCCTATAAAAACAAAAGATAAATTTAAATTTATAATTTGGAAAGTATTTGTATTATGTGATATATAGCAGAAGACAGAAATTGAACTCAGTGAATGAATTAGACTTCATCTTAGGGCTAAGCTAAACAAATTGTAGTCTCTAAACAAAGTTTATTCCTTTTGAATTTATGATACAAGGATCCCAAACAGTTTAACCATGTAAACAATCCATTTTTCTTGAATTTTAAAAAATTGAGTGAGCCAGCGTATTACATTCTCTGTAATAGAGTTCCAAGATTTTAGATTCTCTAGTGTACTATAAAATGAATAAAATTATCATGGCACTTTCCATGAAGCTCAAACATATCCCGTTTTCTAAGGTTGAAAAGAAACAGTATGATCATTAGGATTATTTAGTGTTGGCAATTTCAAATCTACTATCATGTTTATGACTTGTAAATAAATATATTAGTCTAGAATTGAATGTAGTATTGATTATAAGTTTTGATCAGCAAAATGAGAAGACTTTAATGAAGACATGTGATCCACCCCTTTAAATCAATATTAAGTTCAAATTATAGATCTAACTTCAATTTATGTAGTTTTGATTGAAAACATTTGTGTTTTGATTTGTGAAATTTGAGATCTCAATAAACATATGGTATTGTGAGGTGCCTTTGATTGGGGTCCCATAGCAACCTTCAGAGGGTTTTCAATAGTTGATTGCTTCAGGATTATTTCAGGAGTGAGCTGCCAGGTCCTTCTCCCATTTTTGTGGTGCTGGGATCAAACCTAGGGCCTCAGACTGTACACAGCAGCTTTCTACCAACTGAGCTAAACCCTATTCTATAATGAACATATATCAAAGTTTTCATGTAAAACAGTGTTGCAAGTTTTTGTGTACATAACTTTCAGCTACAGAGAATATTTAAAATATGTTGCCCTCCACCATGACACTGAATCAATATGTCAGGAGATATTCTTAAAAATCACTTTTCTTTGTGGTGCAGGGTTATTACAGATTACATTTTGAGAGGCATTGATAGAAGAAAGAAACTGCTATTTTAAGATGGGTTAGAAACAGATTTCAACATGTTCACAAAAGTTATTATGTGCCATTGAGTCCTGTCTGACTCATAGCAATCCTCATTGGGTTTTCAGTGCATGATTGTTTTGGGATTGCCTCAGGAGTGGATTGCCATGTCCTTCTCCAATTTTTGCAGTGCTGGGAATCAAACTCAGGACCTCAGAGACTGTAGAGTAGCACTCTACCAACTGAGCTAAATCCCAGCCCTGCTCACAAATAAATAATTCATGAATATTTCAAGATTTCTCCTCCTTCAATCTATTCTAGATCTTTCTGAATGGAAAGAGACATGCATTCATATTAACTATAGAGATTTTTCATATCTAGAGTACTTTTATCTTTATTCCTATCCAGCTCCCTTCCAGGTTAGCAAATTTTCCTACAAATTGAGAGTGGATCTGGGCAAAGTATGCATATTCTGAGAAAAAAAAAGAACATAAACCTACCAATGGGCTCAAGAAGAATAAAATCACATCAAATATGTTTTCTAAGTATAGTTCAATGAAATCAGAAATCAATAGACTAGGGAGGACTATATCTGGTTTGCTTACATTGACTTCTAACCACCTCCCTCTACCACATAAAAATCTGGTGCTGCCATGAGGCCAAATTTGAAAATGTTTGGTAAAAATACGTGAGAATATTAATTATTTGACAAAAATAATTTAGACTGAGCATAAAATGTTTAGTATTTTTTTTGGGGGGGTGTCCTCTCCTCTTCCTATGTCAGATAACCTCAAATAATTATCATGAAATTTATTTTGCATCTGATTCTCTACCTACTTGTTTTCAGTGTTGGAAGTTTGAATGTGGTTATTAATGATACAAAATCATTTAAGCAGGGGAAGTTGTCAATTTTAAGCACAAGATAATAACTTTCTTGTTATTGATCCCATAGTACAAAATAAAGAAGTCAATGACTAGCTCAAAGTAGCCAAGAATACCTTCATATTCTGTATTTTTCCAATTATAGTGGTAACTTAAAAATCAGTGCTAAAACAGAAATATTTTCAATGGTATAATTATTATTTATTCTATCATATTTATAATATTTCATTATTAGAAGAGCACTGTGAAATAGAACAATTTATCCCCAATTGTCTTCAGCCATACCATGCTGACATTTGATCTCATCAGATCTCAGAAGCTAAGCAGGGTTGGGCCTCCTTAGTATTTGGATGGGAGACCACCTGGGAACACCAGGTGCTGTAGGCTTGGGGAAAGGAACTGTCAGCCAGTTCTCAGAAAACAATCAGGCACTGAAAACCCTATGCATAGCAGAGAAGCACTGACAATAGTGTTGGCCACTGCACAATGTCAGGTAGTTTTTCCTCTGTTGTACATAGGGTCACTATGAGTCAGACCCTACTGGATGGCACCTACAAACAACAACAATCTCCAATTAGTAAATCAAGGCAGTGAGCACAATGACTGCCAGTTTGCTAAAAATGGAACTTGAAGGTAGGTCTAGAGATTCTCAGCTTTATGCTTTTTGTTTTATTTTAGATTTTTAAGTTTAGATTAGACCATATTCTGATACAAATATGCCCATAATGAGATATTTGTTTCTGCTGTAATCATTTTTTTTTCAGTAAATTAGGTATACTGTGCTTTTCCTCTGTTTCATTACGTTATAAATTTAGGTTGTTTCCTTGTCATCTTTTTGTTTCTTTCTTAATGTAGATATTTAATACTATGAATTTCATTCTTAAATTTGCCTTTTTTGTAATTTCCCTTTTGATTTCTCCTTTTTTCCCCCATTGATTGTTGAAGAATGTGTTGTTTACTGTGCACATATTTGTGAATTTTCCAGTTTTCTCTTTTCTGTTGATTCCTGGTTCCATTCACCTATACTTAGAAAAAAACTACTTGATGTGATTTTATTCTTTTTTTAATGTGTAAAGACTTCTTTTGCCACTTGTTTCATTTTGGAGAGTCTTCTGTGTGCATTTGAGAAAAGTGTGTATTACACTAATTTATAGTGGACTATTCTGTATGGTAGTTTTAATTTGATCATAGCATTATTGAAATCATCTTTTTCCTCATTTATCTTCTATCTAGTTGTTCTTTCCTCAATGGAAAGCTGGGTGTGGAATTTCCTTCTATTAATATGTTGCTGTCTATTTCTTCCTTCACTTCTATCAATTCTTGCTACATATGTTTGGATGCAGTGATGTTGGGTATGTATATTTGTATTTGGTATGTCTTCCTGGTAAATTTACTCTTTTATCGTTACATGATGCTCTTCCTTGTCTCCTGTGCCATTTTTTGACTTAATGTTTGTCAGATTCAAATAATGGTCATCTCTGCTCTCTTTTGCTTACCACTTATATGAAATATCTTTTCCATTCCTTCATTTCATGCCTGTATACGTCCTTAAATCTAAAACGAAACTCTTTCAAAAACTCATATTCGGACCATGGTTTTGTTTCAATTTTTCTATTCAATTGCTTTGTATCTTTTGATGGAGAATATTCAATCCAATTATACTTAAAATATTTACTGATAGAAAAGGATTTACTTTTGCCATTTTGTTAACTATTTTCTATTTCTTTTGGAGGTTGTTTGTCCCTCATTGCCTCTGTTACTATATTCCTTTGCTTTTCATTGAATATTTTTTTCAATATTTTTTTCAATATTTTCAATATTTTTTTCACTAGGGGGTATAACTTAGGGCCTCATAAGTGCTAGGCAAGTGCTCTAATACTGAGTGGCACTATCAGCCTCTTCTTTATTTTCATTTTTTAATTTTGAGACAGTGTCTCATCATGTTGCCCAGGCTGCCTGTGGCTTCGAACTCAAAATCCTCATACCTCAGCCTCCCAAGTAGCTGCAATTACAAATATTTTCCCATGGTGCTCATCTAACTTTCAGTGAATTTTCATAGTGCCACACATAATTAATAGTGAGGTGACCACATGGAGTTTCTATAAATCATAATTATAACACTGTATTTTTAGCTGGCAATCAACTTCACTTAACATACACAAAAAGCCTCTACACATTTATTTCTCACACATTTATTTTATATTATTAGTGTCACACCTTATATCTTTCTGTATTTTGTATCCACTTGTATATCATAATTATAGTTTTATACTTTATATTTTCAATTTGACATCAGAATTAAAAGTGATTTATGTAACAACATTATAGTATTATAGTATTCTGTATTATATATTTTCTTTTACAAGTGAATTTTATATTTTTATATGCTGTTTTTCTGCCTTCTAGCATTCATTTTTTTCAACATCATGAGCCCATGGAAACAATTCTTGTAAGGCAGGTCTACTGATTGTGATCTTCAAAAGTTGGTGGCTTTAAAAAAAAAAAATCTAGTTCTGGGCGCGGTGGCCCATGCCTATAATACCTGCAGCTTGGGAGGCAGAGGCAGGAGGATCACAAGTTGGAGACCAGAGGCAGTCTGCGTAACTTAGTGAGACCCTGTCTCAAAAAATAAAAATATGGGCTGGGGGTGCAGCTTGGTGGTCCAGCACTTGCAGAGCATGCAAGCACAAGGCCCTGGGTTTAATCCCCAGGACCACAAAAAAATTAAATACATTTGTAAAAAATTAAAAAAAAATCTAGTTATCTGTTCATTTTCTAGTCATTTATATAGGGCAGACTTGCCCATTTTGATATTCTTATATGGAAGCATTTTGTTATTATTGTTGTTTTTTTTTCAGCATTTTGAATATCATCCTACTCCCTGTGTCGTTCAAGCAGTCTGCTAAGAAATTGTCTGATACTCTTTTGGGGGTTTCTTAATACATAATCAATCATTTTCCTCTTGCTGCTTTCAGTATTTTCTTGTTGTCTTTCTCATTGGTTTTCTTTAATGTGGATGTCCCTTTCGTTTCCCAAATATGGGAAATCTTTTGCCATTATATCTTCAAGCAAGCTTTCTCTTCTTTCTCTAGGACTTTTTGCTAGTATCTTATCTACCCCTTATGGTATACTTATTTTTCATTTTTGAGATCTTTTTTCTTCTGTATCGAGATCATTTCAAATGAACTGCCTTTGAGTTCACTGACTCTTTCTTGTGTTTAATCAAGTCTGTTGTTTTTAATCAATCTATTTTTCATTATTATAACCAAAACACTCCAGGCTGGATACCTTAAAAGGAAAAAGAGATGTATTTAACTAATAGTTTTGGAGGTTTAAATTCCAAAGAGCATGAAAGTGTAATATGGTGAATGGCATCACAATGACAAAAATGTGCATGAAAGCAAAAGGCAAAAAAGCAAAAGGTGAGACAGAAAGTTAGAGATACATACAAGGAATAGATTGCTCTTTTATGACATTGTTATGAGAACTAACCTAAGTCTCACTAAGTCTCACTATATTAATTTTTTCCATGGACAGAATCCTCAAGGACTTAATTACTTCCCACTAAGCCTTCCCTCTCCCACATGTCTGTCAACTTGTCATGCTGTGGGGGTTTGCTTATTGCTGTGATGTTGAAAGCTATGCCACCAGTATTTAAGATTTCAACAGGGCCATTGATAGTAGACAGGGTTCAGCTGAGCTTCCAGACAAAGATCACCCATTGAGAAAATCCCAGGAGTTCATTCCTGAAACAATTAGCTATTGAAAACTCTATGAATAGCAGAGAATCACTGCCAAATACAATGTTTTAATATGAGTCCCTCCCACCAAGGCTGAAGAATAGGAGGAAGAGTTGTCTCCTCAAAGTAGAGTATACCTTAATGATGAGAATAGACTCAAGCCCTGGGACCTCATTTTGCTGATGTGACAAGTTTCAAAATGAGAAGAAACACAGTGACTGCAACAATGGGCTCAAACATAAAAAGATCACATGCATGGCACAGTGTTAAGTAGTGTTTGTTTCTTTTGTACATAGCATTGCTGTCAGTACCATCTGACTCAAGGGCACCTAACAACAGCAACAACAGGCCTTCTTTGCCTCTTAAAGGTTCCATACCATCTCCAAACACCATACTACTTCCAGTGCATGGACCCTTAGAGAACGCACTCATCCCATATCAAATCATAGCATTTTGCCCCTTGTCTGCAAGGATAATCTCTATCTCACTTGTTGAAATCCTCCATTGCCATTTTCAATTTTGTTGTTTTATTTATTCCTCCATACGAATGTACTTATTTACTTCTTTCTAGTAGTTTCTATACAATGATCTCGCTGGAGTCAAATTCAGTTGGTAGTGTGCCACACTAAGCTCTCTGAGGCCGTAGGTTCCATACCTAGCACCATAAAAATGGCAAAAAAAGACTTGACAACCCATTCCCCAAACAATCCCAAAACAGTCTGCCATTGAAAAATCTATAAATAGCAGAAACACACTGACATAATGCCAGGCATGGCTCAGTGTTGGGGAGTGTTTCTGTTGTACAAAGGGTCCCTATGAGTCAAAACTGACTTGAGGGCACCTAATAACAACAACATGCTAGGATCACATCATTGATAATTTCATTTCGTGTATTGTTTTTCTGAGATTAATTACATTCTTATAGTGATTATTTTGCAATATTAAGGGACTGAATCGAGGCCCTCATGCATGCTAGGCAAATGCACTATCACTGCCATCCCCCTTTTTATTTATTTATTTTTAAGTTTTGAGATGGGTCTAGCTCAGTTGCACAGGCTATCTCTAACCTCAAACTTTATCCTATTGTCTCCTCCCTAATCCTTGGGAGTACAGGGATGTGGCTCTGTGTCTGTCTCCAATGGTTATTTTGAATTCTTTGCCATGTAACTAAACACGCCTCCATTTCTTTAGTGCTTGTTTCTGAATGTTTCCCCTGATATTTGGTTAATGTATATGCCCAACTGTTGAATTCAGTCTTTCTTCATGTTCCCCAATTACTTTGTATGGAGATAAATACATTTGAAAAGCAATATTCCTCTCTTCAGGTCTTTATGGACTAGCATCTATGAGAAAGACTTTCAACAATTACCCCAACTATGGACTTTAGGATCTTCTCAAACATTTTCTGTGGATGTGTCTTCTCTATTATGTAGACTTGTAAATTCCTGCTTTAAGAGGTTTTGTTGTTGCTATTTTAGGAGTTTGTAATCTCTTGCTCCCTTTGGTGCAATGCGGGTTCTCTACTGCTACCATAAGCTACTCATTTATTTCAGTATTTTGAAATGAGGAAGAAAGAAACCTATTTTTCTGATAGGTTCCCACCACCCCAATAGCTGGAACAATGACACACCTTCCTCTCTTTTCTTTGCCATCTAGCTGAAGGGGATGCTAAATTGTATTGACCTTTGCAGTATCTTGTGTCCTTTGGCACCTTATAAATTGATTTTATTGATCCTATGTATCTAGACTCTGCCTGGTCCTGTCAGCTCGCCAACTGAGGCAGAGTCGGGCAAACTAAGAAAGGTAAATGGATAATAGTGTCTATGTGGGTGCACACATGTGTGCAAGCAAACACAAATTCACAGGGTTCATTTGTTCTTATTTGTTCTTGACTTGGCCCACTTCACTGTCAGCATTTAGGTTCAAACAACAGAAACCAGTCACGGCAATAGTAATCCTCTCAAAAATCTGAACATGAGACTTGTTCCAGTCTTTTCTTTTTTTCTTCCTAAGGAGAAGACGAAAGTTGGGAGCTTCCATCTGGTCACACATTGTTGAGCTGAGGGGAGAGGTTCTGGCAAGGAACCCCAAAACAGTTTTTTAAAAATCAGCTTCAATGTAGATTATTTCACAAAACCTAGGGTGTGAGAATATCCTAGCTGATTTCCGGATTTCTTACAAAAGAAATTGATCTATGCATTGTTAAATCAGTCTCTGTGGGAGACAGATGGTCCAGCACTTCCTATTCAGCCATCTTCCTGACTTCATGCCCCAAGAAGGAACAATGTTTTTATGAATTTTATTTGTGTTTCAAGAAATCATATAAAAATTGTTTTTTTCTAAATTATTTGAACCTAATATTATTTTGGGAGCTAGGGTTTAGCTCAGTTGGTAGAATGCCACACTGCACTCTCTAAGGCCATTTTTTGATCCCCAGCACTGCAAAAAATGGGAGAAGGATGTGGCAATCCAGTCCTGATGCAATCCTGAAACAATCAGCCATTGAAAACCCTGTGAGGGTCGCTATGAGTTACACCCACCTTGAGGGCACCTAACAACAACAACAACAACATTGCTATTTTGTAACAGCATGTCTATTTAAAGTATAGGATATTATTTACTGCTCCTTTTATATGCATTGATCTACAGAAAGAGCTGAGGTTCAGTTCAGTTGCTAGAGTGCTGCTCTGCACTCTCTGAGGCCCTGGGTTAAATTTCCAGTACTACAAAAATGGGAGAATGACATGGCAAACCACTTCTAAAGCCATCCCAAAACAATCAGCCACTGAAAACCCTATGAGGGTCACTATGATTTGCACAGGACTGGATGGCACCTGACAACAACAATCTACAGAAAAATTTAATTTAGTCAAGCAAACTTTAGAACCTAACAGGTGAGTTTAGAACAGAAAGTAATATCATAATTCACATACATAATATTTTTAAACCCCAATTCTTTGTTCCCATATAAAAAGCAATCCAGAATAGAAAACTTTACAAATTTGATCATTCTGTTTCATAATTGACACAGAAATTGAATTGGTTTGAATTTAATGATTATACTGCCATCTGGCATTTGCAATTTTGTAATCTGCACAGATGCCATAGGGTATGGGAGTCTGGGACAGGAGAAAGGGAAAATGGATGCATAAAATTAAAATATAACATCCATAGCATCTTAAATCTTAAGTATGCAATTACTACAATAAGAACTAGCCTAAGATGTAATTATCACATGAACATTTTTAACATTTGATTTTTAACATTTGAAAAGAAAAATTTTCTAAGGTTTTGTGCTTTCTTTGTGTTTCAGAAGATGAGATGTTAAATGCGTCTTGGTGAAAAAATATATATCTTTCTTATATAGTGTGTTTTCTCTTCCATGGGATAGCTGTTACTGTGGCCAAAGAAATAAGGATAGTAATTTCCTGGCTCCTTATTTTGTTTATTTAATGAATACTGTTTCTAAACATCTAATGATGAAGAGAAATATCCTAGTGTTAGCGGAAAAGGAATCAGTGGAAATGGCATTCATTTTGGAAAAGAAGAGGATTAGTTCTTGAGAACAGTAATAGGTTTCTTTCCTTGAAGTAAAGGTTTGATATTATGCTACTTATCACTCTTCAGTCATCATTCATTGTTGATGCTCAGATTTCTCAGGACTTGGCATGCATTAAGCTATTAATAGAGTTTTAATGACTGATGTATACTAAAATTCTTAGCCTTATACTTCTACTGACTACACGTGTGTGTGTGTGTGTGTGTGTGTGTGTGTGTGTGTAAGCATGTGTATATGCTTGCAAGTATGGAGGCTGAGGCCTGAACCCAGGGCATTGCACATACTAGGCAAGTGCCCTACCACTGAGCCAAACCCCTGACCTCTACTTATTTCCTCAAGATCACAGGCATTTGTGCCTGTTATAGACCTGCCACATAATAGATGCATGCAAAAAAGGCTTGAATATATTTCAGTGAAGCAACTGTTTACAGAAGTGTGAACAGAGTAAGGAAACCTGCACAGAGTGGCCAGATATCCAGTGACTAAACTCTGTGAAGCGCTTACCACCCTTGTTCTGCAAAGATAAGGGCAACTAACATCTGTATTCATGCAAAAGGAGTCATAAAACATATATTCTATGTCTCTATGATTTACTTAAAATGAGTGATTCTTTATATGTCCAGGAAATCTCCAGAAAATAGAAAATAGTTGAGCAATGAACAGCCTCCGAAAGACACTGAAGCACTGGATACAGAAAAATAGGCCTTGGCTTTTAAGAAAACAAAAAGCCAAATCCTCTATTAAAACATGATTAAAAAGAGATGTGGAAGGGTACAGAGCTGATCTTACTGAGTTTGTTCTAATTTCTCAGGTGAAAGAGTAACAAATGGGCTAAATGTTTGAACATTATGATGAGTAGGAGGTGGCAGAGGGGAAGAATTGTAACAGTAATACATTTTTATTAGAGCTTATTATGAGCTTTGGGAGAAGGACCTGGCAACCCACTCCCAAAAATCAATCCGACATTGAAAACCCTATGAGTAGCAGAGAAGCACTGATGATAGTGTTTTGCTTGTCGTAAGTAGGGTTGCTGTGAATTGGACACTGACTCAATGGTGCCTAACAACAATAATAACAATAAATGAGCTAGGTACACATATGCTAACACAAGTAGAGTTTGTTATATCATCATTTTACAGCAGAGAGAACTGAGAGATGGAGTTTTCATTTTGCACAGGTCATAATCCTCCCCCATTGCAAAGCCACACTCTGCTGGCATGTAAACAACAGGTAAGGTTGTCAATGAACTTGTCTTGCTTCACAGTTTTTAAATAATTGTAGAAATAGAGGAAACACCGATTTAGAGAAATAAAATGAGATTCTCTTGCCACATTAAGGACTCTTTGATGCTAATGACCACCAATTAATCATTATACTTATATGGATAGTTCTGAAACTTTTGTCCTTAAATCATGGTTGCCTCCGAGGAAGCAAGAAGCCAGGAAGCTTACAGAAGAGATTAAAGTGACCAGTCAGGGTCAGCTATTGACGTTACAAAGGACAAAGCAATCTCTAGAATCTCTAGCAATTGGTATTAGTTTTTGGTTGATGCCTTAGCTAATACTTCTGGCCAAACTGGTCAGAAACTCTATTATGGATGGGAAAATTTTGGTGTTTTATAATCTTTACTGTAAAGAGAATCTGAAGTCTTTAAAATAAAAATATCAATAATGAAACATTTTGCTATATGGACAAGTTCTTTACCTCTGGAGAAATGCCTTAGCTCCAAGTCAAATTCATTTTGGCACGACTGCATTGTCATTTTATGTATATATAGGAATTCACCAATGATTTCACACTTTGATCACTATAGATCTAGTCGGGGAACTATGTCCTTAAGAGCATCTTTTTACTGGGAGTAGGTTGCCAAAAATTAAAAATTCACTTGCTAAATGAGAGTTCTTCCTATCTTTATGAGGAATGACTAACAAAGGAATAATGAAAGTACTTTAGATAAAATCATAACTGTACACATTTATATAAACATGTACTTAAATTTTCTTATAATCTTTTTTAAACTGGATAGGCACAAAGTCAGCAGGCTAGGTACTGCACGTATTTGCAACAAATTGAACATCTTTATTCTACATAGTTAGCAATGGCCATAATTGTCCACCCTTTAAAAGGCACTAATCATTTCTTTGAAGGTTAAAAATAGCATAATCTAGTGATTTACACTGTGACTTATTAACTTCCTTATAACAAGGTAACATGTTAATGGGAAGTTTTATTAAGAAGTTAATCGAATCAAAGTAATTGTTTTCTGCCAATGTCATCAATGTTTAAAAGCTAATAAGAGACCAACAGTGGAAGCCTTTATACTTTAGGAGAAGAGAAAGCAACATTATGCCTTAATAAAGTTGACTCAGGAAAGTAACTTGCATTTTATAAAGTATCTATCTAAGCTCTACGAAGTCATTGCATGAAGTATGAATAAGGAAATATTTTCTAAAATGGAGTAAAGAACACATACTTTCAGCTTTGTAGTCTGTATGATCTCTATTGTAATTATTCTGTCATGGTATTGTGAAAGCAGTCATTGATAACACATAAAGAAATGGTCATGGCTGCAAATCAATAAAACTTTACTTGCAGAAATAAAGTGCCAGCTGAATTTCATCCATGAGCTATAGTTTGCTAAGGTCTGGTATAAAATAATAAGATATTGTTAAGTTACTGCTTATTTAATATAATGATACAGCAGTACTTTTGAAGATATTTTGTGAAAAATCATACTTTCATTTTAAATTAATTTTAGGGAAATATATAACAAATATATATGAGTGCACATGTTAATAATAATAGATAATTTCCACTGATTAATGTTAACACAAAATTGGTATTTTGTATACACCAAGTAATTAGAAGACAAGGAACGACTGTTGTTGTTGTAAGATGCTGTGGAGTCAGGTCCAAATCATAGTGACTCTATGTATAACAGAACAAATCACTCCTTGACATTGTGCCAAGCCCAACACTATGTACGTGCTTCTCTGCTATTCAAAGGGCCATATGTGAAGTCTATAGATGGGCTGAATGTACAAAATTTAGTGATAAATTCATGGTGTGTTTTACTTACATTATTTCAATTGTATGCTTGAAACTTCCACTCATAGTTTATAAAAGGCGGTTGTATGATTCATTATCAATCCGTAAAAGTGAATCATCATATGTAACTCTGTTGCCACCAAGTATCTTTCCTAATGTTTTTTATTCCAAGTTTGCTGATGAAATCCTTATGGAACATCAGCATATGCTTATTTGTATTTTTCATACCTTGGGAAAATGTTTCTCTTTTATTCCATATCTTCTTATTCATAAAATTAAGCTGTATTATCACTATAATTTAGGAAATATTTTTATGGGTGCTAGAAATGCAATTTTTTTTCTGGATTGCCAGGTCCTTCTCCCATTTTTGGGGTGCTGGGAATCGAACTTGGGACCTCAGAGACTGCATCACAGCGCTCTACCAACTGAGCTAACCATTGAAAACCCTATGAGGGTCGCTATGAGTCAGATACCTACTCGACAGCACCTAACAACAACAACAAGAAATGCAATATTGGAGAAGGTCAGCAGTGTCCCTATTCTCAAGGAGGTTTCAATTAAAAGATCAGATGAATGAACAATTCAGTCTCAAAGGGCAATGCTAAAGAGAATCCAAGTGTGGTATGACTGACATGACTAATGGAGGGGGTGAAGGGAATGGAGGCTACACTAATTTGATTTGGAATTTGGAGAAAGCCTCATTAGGAAAGGAGACATTATTGAGTTAAAATCCAAATTATAAGAATATGGCGATAGTGCTAAAATACAGATCCAGAGCTTTGCAGGCAGAAAATCTAGCAAACACAAAGTGTGCTGGGAATGACGTAAACGTGCTTCAGCAATAGAAATAAAGTTGTGGGTGAATCTTAACAAACATTCAAGAAAGTGGTATGGACTTAGGTCAAAGGATTAGGCAAGGAATAGATCTTGTAGATTTTGTAAACGAGAGTGAAGATTTTGATTTTAAGTCCAATGCAAACATTTGAGGAGTTTTTGAAGAACAGTCATGTTTTATAGAAAGCACGTTGGCTACTGTGAAGAGAATGGAATACAGAAGAGAAAGAAGAGGTAGAGCAACAAATTAGGAGCAATGGCAGTAGTCCAAACAAGAGATTAATTAATTTTATGTTTTTACTTTTACAATAACTTAATATTGCCAACTACGTAACCTTTTTATTACTTCTATTTTATTCCAGTGCTAAAGATCAAACCTAGGGACATCCACGCGCTAGGCAAGCACTCTACCATTGGGCTACATCCCCAGACTCTTCCTGTATATTTTTTAAAGAATATCCTTCACACATCTAAAATCCCAACAACTTGAGAGGCAGAGGCAGGAGGGTCACAATTTTCAGACCAGAGGCAGTCTGCATAACTTAGGAAGACCCTGTCTCAAAAAGTAAAAAAAAAAAAAAAAAGGGCTGGTGGTGCTGCTCAATGGTACAGTATTTGTAAAGCATGTAAGGATGAGGCTCTGGTTTCAACTTCCAGTACTGTAAAAAAAAAAAAAAAAAAAAAAAAGAATACCCTTCATCATTCTTTCTTAATGAAATGAAATAAAAATACAAGAACTTCCTTTATTCCAGGTTTCCAGAAGAAAATTGCAATAAATGTAGATTTTATTTTCATGTATTGTTTCTATATTTGCATGAACACACCAACCCTTTTAAAATATGATCTTGCTTTTTCTTTTTTCATGTTTTGAATTACTGGGAATCAAACCTAGGGATTCTCACATGCTAGGGAAGTGCCCTGCCACTGAGCCACACACCCAGCCCTCTTTTAGAATATTTTAATATAACAGAGGGTCCAGTTTTGAAATTTCCAAATACTCTATTTGATTAATATCTGCAGGAAACAATGAAGTAATATATATTCCTGAAAATGTTAGTATTGACAACCACACCTTATGGAGTGTTTACTGAGACAGGAATTTTGCTAGAAACTGTAGTTACACTGACTCACTTAATTACAAGAACAAAAATGTAAAATACATGTGTAATCAGCAACACCTTAAAATTGAGAAAACTGAGACAGAAATAGATTATGAACCTTACTTGGGAATAAAACAAATGAGAATTGGAGATGGGTAAAGCAAAGATCATTCTGGTACCAAAGCGCCTCCTCTCAGCCACTATTGCAAAAAGAGTAAACACGTTTATTGACTTTATGAAAACAAATTGAAAGTCTATTATGTTATTTCAAGTTGTGACATTTTCTAACATACACACACCTGTGTTTTATGCTTTTGATTAATAGAATCCTAATTATATTAAAATGATATCAAAGACTTAGTTTTAAACATGAGTCTGATTCACTCCTCAGTGTAAACACACAATAAATATGTTTTAGAATATTAAGAATATTAAGAATATTTAGAATATTAAGTTGAAATGAATCAAGAACACCTAAGCTGAGCAGTGAGATTGGCCCTTCTCACTTCATCCTTGGCCACTAATTTTGAGAGAGTGTCTCCCTAAGATACGCAGTCAGAAGGGATGTGAGAAGGGCATTTTTCCCCATAGATTCTTTAATATCATGTGTTCCAGTATTTATTAAATCTTTAACACTACTCCAGCTCCCCTACCCTATGGGTTAGGAGGTGTTTTATACTTTAACTCTCCTTATCTTTGCTGAATTCAAACAAACACATTAAAGACATATTTTTGAGCCAAAAAATAAAAACAAAAAAGAAGGAGGACTGTCCAGAGATGATAAATTCTACAAGCTAGCAAATTAGAATTCCCTTTTGGAACTGTGGGAATATTTCCACATTCAGAATTTGGAACCATCAAGTAGAAAAGAGAAGAGCACTAATAACTGGGAATGTATGCACTTCATGAAGAAATGGCCAATAATATGAGTGCTATTTGTATCTCAAAAAGGAAGTCCATAGTTTATCTATACTTTCCTTATTCAAAAATTATTTACCACAGTTACATAATTTTAGAACTGGAATTACATTGGTTCATTTAAAAACTAGAGGATTTCAAGTGTAGTTCTTTGTTAGAGCACTTGCTTAACACATGTGAGATGCTGTGTTTGAGTCCCAGCACCACCAAACAAAACAGAAAACAAACAAAATATAGAGACCTCAGAGTTTGATTTGTGTCTCCGAACCCTTCATGCTAATGATGGAGGCCAGAATGTAATACAACAAAAAATATCTAACAAATGCTCGGTGGATAGCATTATCCATTTAAAAAACTATTTATTAGTTTACATATTTACACATACCTACATTTCACATTATAACATCAAGGACACCTAAGAAGCATACATTGAATATTATATGCCATGTATCATTATGAACATTCAATATTTCTACTTTTGCTGGGCATGGTTGTACACACCACTGATCCCAGTGACTTGAGAAGCTGAGGTGGGAGAATCTCAAGTTTGAGGCAGAGGCAGTTTGTGCAACTTAATGAGACCCTGTCTCAAGAAAAGAAAATGGGTTGGGAGTGCAGCTCAGTGGTAGAACACTTACAAAGTATGTGTGAAGAACTAGATTCAACTCCTAAGTACCTAAAAAAAAATCTATTTCTTTTAGTTCTCTTAAGACATTGTATTATTTTTAAAGGAAATTATTTTATTGTTTAGGATAGTATAGTTTACCATGAGTTACTGGCAATTTCTTGAGGAGTCACAGTTATTATGAAATAAATCCTAAACTGAATCTCAAGGTTTTATCCCTATGGTCTTAAGAGCAAGTTTTAAGAAGTAAATGCAAAAGGAAAGTACACCTGCTTAGGAATTTAAGGACATCAACTACACAAATATCTCCTTAATCCTAAAGTTGTCATACCTTAGCTTCTTGCATGTTTTAGATATTTGGGGTCAAGACAATGCTATAGTTTGGATGTTGAATGTCCTTCAATGTGTGTGAAACAGTTACCAAGGTGGTGCTATGGGGAGATTCCTTGTACTTTTAGAAGGTGGTACCATGTGTACATCATTATGTCATGGGGAGGGTCCTCCTGAAGCCCACTGTGGGACTCCCATTCTCTTCCTCTCACCTCATCTCTATTCCCTGGATCATAGAGTTAGTGCTGTTGCTCCAGCACATGCTCCTGGCTATTGCTGTGTGGCATTCCTACTACATTCAAGTGACCTGTACTGGAAGCTCCAAAACTGAGCTGAAACAAGCCCTTTCTCTTTAAAAGTCAATGATCCCAGGATTTTTGTTTTAGAAGTGAAAGCTAACTAATACAAACATTACCACTTGTGTGTCTCTAGTTATACCTGAACTATAACCATGGGCATAATTGATTAATATTTTAGATCATTGATTCCTCTATAAAGACTTCTATAAAAGCTAATGGCATGTCTTTTGAGACATGGTCTTGCTATGTAGCCTAGGCTGGCCTTAAACTAGCAATCATCCTGTCTCAACCTCCCAAATTGCTAGGATTACAGGGATGCACTGCAGTACCCAGATTCAGCAGAAGTGTCCTCAAGACCACAGAAGTGGGAAGAGTATGTAGTTTCATCATGAAATTTATAAACAATTCTATATTACACACCTGCAGCTGTACCACTATGGCATCCAATTTTGTCAGATCTCTGAAGCTAAGCAGGGTCAGGCCTGGTTAGTAATTGAAAGGCAGACCACCTGGGAACACCAGATGCTGTAGGCTTGGGAAAAGGACCTGGCAACCCACAAAACAATCTGCCATTGAAAACCCTATGAATATCAGAGAAGCATGACAATATTTTTTCCTCTTTTGTACATAGGGTCACTGTGAGTTGGACACCAACCAACTTGACAGCACCTAACAACAACATAAGGATACAGGAGAAATTGTAATTATCTCCATGTGATGACTACTTTGCTTTTTTAATGATTAATCAAAAATAGTTTCAAAATATTTTCAATTTCTTTTTTATATTTTGGTGTCCCTTTGCCTCTAAACCATAACCACACATTTATACTATCCATTATAACATTTTAGAATTATAGTGCTCTGATCTTAGTAATTTAAAAATAAAATCTTGGTTATATTTTTCTGTTTCCACATTTTAGAAAACAAACTTGACCAAATTCCTAATTTTCATCGATCTTCCCTTTTATTTCCTTTCTGTGATATTATCAGATATTGAAGAAAATGCTGTCAGATATTAAAGATAAACACCCACATCATATTCTTAAAATTGTAGAAATTCATTATTCATTAACTCAATTCCAAATAGGTTCTGGTGATTGGTGACAAGTAACAAAACACACAGTCATTCAGTCACTCAGGTTGTTAGACATGCTGTCTTCTCCAATAAATATTTCTAAGATGATGCTGGGCACAGATATAGGCTAGAAAATTGTACAACAAGCAGATGGACGATCCTTTGCTTGAAAAGAAATGTTACTGACATTCACTTTATAGAAGCTTAAAATTAATATTTAATTCTAACTTTATAAATGTAAAACAATGAAACCAAATTGTCCCAGTTTCTTTTGTTTTGTATTCAACATTGATGTCTGCCTTACCTTTGAAAGAAAATATCATAATGCTAGACTTTTGTGTCTTTGAGTAAGAAGCAAAAATATCAGCCTTACCTTTAATGCATCACAGGGAACATTTCTGGGCTGATATGAGATCAAATATCAAATAGTGCCTTGGAGCCAAAACGTATTTGGTTTTTTTTTTATCTTTCTCTTTTTTTATAGCATTGAGTGTGAACAAGGTTTAATAAATGATAGTAGTCCTTTAAGGAATAATTATAAGGGAAACTGAGGCACCTGGAGACGCTTATGTATCCTGGAAAGGAAGGAGGAAAAACCTGTGTTCCCTGGGTGACTCAGCAAAAAAAAATTTCTATTCTGCAGGGGAAGGTAAAGGCAGAGTGAGCTGGGGAATTAAGCAGGCTTTTAGAAGGAAAAACACCTTGGATAGACTGAGAAGATGGTGGTGCCAAGAGAAAGGAGAATCATGCACATGGTTGCTGGAAAGAGAAGAGAGCAGAATACAGACATGAAGAGAAAGGTAGAGAGGAGAGAGAGGAGAAAGAGGAGTGGAGGAAGTAGAGACTGGGATAAACCACTTCAATAAGCCACAGTGGACTTCTCTCTTTACCAAATAGGAGTGGAAGATAAACCTGTTCCAGAAATTCACTGGTAAGGTTTTGGGGAAATATTCAGAATCAGAGTACAGATATTTTATCTTTGTTTTTCATTGTGGTTATGTCTATATAATAGATTATAAATAGTTTACTTATAAGTCTCAGTAATTTCCTAGTTTCATCTTTTCTTCTAAAACCTAATTTCAATGGGTCTGCAGCCATAGCACTGTAGTGTCCAATCCAGTCAGATCTCAGAAGCTGAGCAGGGTCAGGCCTGGTTAGTACTTGGATGGGAGACCGCCAGGGAACACCAGGTGCTGTAGCCTTGGGAGACAGACCTAGGAACCCACTCCCAAAAATCAATCTGCCATTGAAAACTTTATAAAGGGCAGAGAGCTACTGACAATAGTGTTTCCCTTGTTGTACTTGGGGTTGTTATGAGTCGGACAACAACTCGAGGCCACCTAACAAGAACAATTCTCCAGCCACACTGGACTATTTATTGTTTCTTGTCATGCACAAAACTTTACCATCTTTTGGAACATAGAAGTGAAGAGCTATTTTCATAACATCATATCAAAGGCATATGCTATAACCATGTTCTTATTGTGCATGCAGACTCTAACCCATGGTTTATTGATGATAACTTGCATTACTTCACTATAGTTGTATTTTCCAGGTTTCTTGACTATACACATAGTATTTTATCCTTATTTTCATACTATACTATTTAAATGGAAGTTATCATGCATATCCTATCCATAAAAGGTGGAGAGAAAAGCTATATCTCCTTGATGTGGAAGTATTTATACAAGTCATTTATACTTCTATGTATATTGGTTAAGTTTCTTCTAATGAGTGTTTAATATGGTCCAGGAATTCATATCTAAATAAAATTTAATTTTCATCACACAAATCAGTAATATACTTTAATTATAAGAATGTATAAAAATGTGTTGGCTATGTTTTCCTCCCACAAAGAGAAAAAGTCCTATTTGGGATTTTTTATCCATAATTTATCAATACTGGACAAGTATATTTTAATTTGGACATATCTATAGGTGTGGGATGTTTTCTCAAATGATTCTCCTCTAAATTGTTTTAAACACAAATATGTTCCTATATGGTAGCCTTGGGAGGTGGGTCCCTGGCACTCCATTGTGTCTCTCAGTGGTGTGGTCTTAAATTATTTCTTTTGATGATCTCACTTTTGTCAGGTTATTCTCAGGAGCACCTTTAATTTCTTTTTATTAAATATTTCCTGACTCAATTCAGGGAACAATAGTTGTGAGAACAGAACTGGGGGGCCTTTCAAATGGACTCTCACCTGGTACAGAGGTACAGCTGTAACCTTTTGACACCCCGTTCTAGGTGGCTCAGAATCTTTAACACTTTTGATAGAATTTCTGATATCCATCACTTTTGAGGAGAACTGAATTCATACCTACACTGGCAGGTCAAAAACTAGGAAGTCATTACTACAAAGGCTGGAAAAGAATTTTCATCAAGAATAAAAAAATAATGGTCCATTTATTAATCATTAGGGAAATTTTGGGTTTTCAAGGAATAATATCTGTGCCCAAAAGCTGTATTTTTCTCTCATAAAGAATTCCACATATGAAATCTCATTCACTGTAAGTCCTAAAGCCAATTACTGAAATTCAGGTCTATGTTTGCCTGTTAAAGAAGGCAAAGGAAAATGAAACTTATGCCATCAGTTCATAGGCAATTTCTAGCTGAAAGAGTTTTCATGCTTCCTTTTGTACAGAAACTAATTCTGAGAAAATGTTGAGATCTAATAAGTAATTAAGAAAGTAAATCAAGTCGTTTCTCTTACCATTCACAAATCACTCTTTAAGTATTTTGATGGCATACTAAAGCTAAAAATAAATATAAATAATTCTAATAATCCTGTGATTTTTTTTATCAGAATGAAATTTATTTCTCTCGAGTATGAGAGATTGTCAGATATTCACAGTAGAAAGTGAACGTGAGAACTCATGGCTTGTGTCTATGTTGTCCTCAAAAGCAAGGAAAGAAGATGCAGACACACATATCTTTGCTGCTGGAAGTTGCTCTTCTATGTCCTTATAAGATATCCAATGGTGTGGTAGTGTGGGGTGATTTGATTTACTAATGCATTAAATGCACTAGTAATTGTTATTCTCCAAAAAAGCTGTTTCTAATAAGTGAGGAGGGAAGTTTTTATAAACATATCCCTTGTCAGCTAAATAAAAAATCTGGCTCTATTTGCTGGCCCTTCACCCACTGCTACGCATGAACAAATCCTTACCGGAAGATAATTCACCAGTAGAGTTCAACTCTGAGCTGCTTCCTGTGTAGAAATTAAGTCAGATTCTGAATCAGTATTGCCCAAGCAGCATTTAAAATATTGTGACTACAGCAATAGTGTGAAATGTGAGGTATAGTTGGCACTTATATAGAATTATAATGGTATTGTTTTCTCAATTTTTTTCTCAAATTTTTTCTCAATTGTTTCTCAATGGTGTTGGCATCCTAAAGGGGTTTGAAATTAGAGTGTGTATGGAAGAAGCTGCTAGGAAAAATTGTTTGGTATCAATTTTATCTTCATTATTTATATTTCTATGTTTACTCTGTCATGGCACTGTGTCAAGGAGAGTTTTTTTTCTGTAGTACATAGGGTCACTATGAGTCAGACCTGACTCCATGACACCTAACATAACAACATAGCAATCAAGTTATTTAATGACATACCCCTGCTTATGTATAGGCTGTGTCCATCCTGGATATGTTAGGTGTTATTTTGTTTTTCCCCTGCTCTGCTAGTTGGAAGCACGTGCATTAAACCTGTATTTCCCACGCAATTCTGTCATCTGCCTCTGGGTATTCTGGTTGATAGAAGGCACAGACAGGAAAGAATGGATGAAATGAAGAAGATGGGATTTTTCTCTTTCCCTTGCCCTTCCTCTCCGCGTTGGCAGAGTCCAGCATCTGTGATTCCTGTGTGGCTTATCCTCTTCCAGGACATGTTTATATGATAGTAGCTTCTGTCTGTTAATACTAGCCCCTAGCTTGGGTTAAGATTTCTTTTTATTTCATCTTTCCTACTTAGTATTGGTACTGACTTCTTCCTTTTAATTTTTTAGGCATCTCCCTCATCTCTGTTAAAAAGAAAAAAGAAAGAAAGAAAGAAAAGAAACATCTGCATTAAACCTCTTTCACTGAAAATACTTGAAGTGATTTTTAGTTTCCTGGTTGTTACAGATGTTGTTGTTCTGACTCATGGTGACCTTCAGAAAGTTTTCAATGGCTGACTGCTTCAGAACTGTTTTCGGGAGTGGACTGCCACATCTTTCTCTCAGTACAGATAGATTTTAAAATATACTTATTGAAGCTGCAGTTTCATGATTCACATAACTAGGCTCTTGTTAATATATAGGACTGACATCTAATTCAGGTCATTCCTCCTTTAAAGATCTATATGACAGCTCAAAGCTTTACTGCACTGTCAGGCAAAAGTTCAATATTCTTCTTAGGATGTCTTTCAATTTCTGATGTTCTCTTTTTACCATGACCTCCAGCTCACAGCTCCATCTTCTACTGAATTATTTAAGCTTCTTACTTTTCTCTCCACTGAGCAGTTATTGTCCATTTTTGTACTATCTACCCAGCAGTGGTGAAATCAGTCTTTCGTACGATTTACTCGAATTTAAAAACACATAATATATTCAAAAACTGATCAAACAAACCACCCTACTCCCATTATAATTCTCTGGGATATTCTTACTTTATCTTCCTATCTTCCTCTCTGTATCCCCCATACCTTCAGCTACTTTTCATCCATTTACCTCAGTAAGTATCCAATTTTTCCCTTTGTTTTTCCAAAGAATTCAACTTCAAAACTCACCCACAAAATTACTTCTGCATCTATAACACAATGTTCTTGCTCAATGAACAAAACAAAATATTTCATTTCATAGAATTTACATAATTTAGTAAGCAATTTTGTTTGCAAAAAGCATTTTCCTTCATTTCACATGAATAAAGTTTTTGCATGTGTTTCTCCTTTTCCTTCCTCAAACTACTCCAGTTTCTGGTTTGAGCCGCACATCTCTTGTAGTTGCTTTAATTGTCTGTGTTCTGATTTTCTTTCTTTCAATTGCATGTACATTAGGAGAATGAAATTTCTGTTTTGCCCTCATTCCATCCACCCAAGTGAAATAGGGGATAGAGATTTAGTATAAAACAAGATGCCCCCGACCCAATAGTTTTCAGTCTACTATTTATTTTTTGGATAAGAAATTATGGCAACTCACAGTGGCTCAAACAATAACTTTCTTTTGATTGACTTTCTGGCTTCTGTAAGGATCTTTTGAAAAATAGGAATCATTTATTTTAAGACTCAGCTGAGCAAAGATTTGGTTCAAAGTTACTCATTATAATTGACGAGATACAGTTACTCATGGGATTTTGGACTGAATCCTCAGCTTCTCACTGGTTATTGGCTGAAGGCTGCTCTCATACAAGACAGCTTCCAGAGGGCAGCTTACAGCACAAGCAGCTTTCTTTTCTCAGAGAAAATTAGGAAAGAGCCAGAAAATACCAACAAAATAAATGTAACATTTAATTATGTTGTAATCTTAAATGTGATATCCCATCATTTTTACCACATTGCACTCATAGGAAGCCTGCAGTCTTAGCGTTGTGGTGTCAGGTCCCATCAGATCTCGGAAGCTGAGCGGGGTCAGACCTGATTAGTACCCGGATGGGAGACTGCCTGGGAACACCAGGTACTGTAGGCTTGAGAGAAGTACGTGGCAGTCCACTCCACAAGAAAATTTTTAAAAATCTGCTATTGACAACCCTATGAATAGCAGAGGAGCACTGACAATAGTGTTTTTCATGTGTTGTACGCAGGGTCGCTATGAGTAACATGCTGACTTGACAGCACCTAACAACAACAAAAACAATAACATTCATAAGAAGCAATTGTGGCCCACACTCAAAGGGGGAGTAAAGAGTGATTATAAGCAGTCTGGGATCATGAGAGGCCATTTCAGAACTACCTAACACAAGGTATTTGCAATTAAACAGGAAAATGCAAGGCAAAATGATAATAGTGTCAGAATTTAATATAGGAATTCAAATTATCAGAAAGGCTAGGCATCTCCCTCTTTATTTAAAGAAAAAACTGAGAAGTGTGGGTAAAATGAAGCTTTTAGAGCACATTTGGTACTTTGCTTGCAGTTGTATGATCTCACATGTAAATTTTCTTAATATTTTGTGTGAACAAGGAATATCCACATGAAACTATAAAGAGCCATTTTATCTTGTTCATATGTCTATTTTCTAGAATAAAAATGATATTTTATTTTCTCAGCATGGTGATGCCGCACCGACAATAGACCTTGGGTAAGTTGGAGTGTGGTTGAAGAGATTGGCAGTAAAGCTGCACCAGAAATTCTGACGGGATACTAAGAGATCTGATCCTTGGGAACTTTTACAAGATTGAATAGAGGTGGACCTTTTAAAGACCTGATGAGATAAGAGGAGAAACACAGTGAGATTGCTGAGATTCTAGCTTATGTCCTCTCTTGCTTTACCTTTCATATTTGAAACAAAGTAGGTTTAGGCCTGAAGAGAGGAAATGATGGATTATATTTTTGAAAGTCTGTTAGTAGCGCTATACAGCATAATTTCTATCTCCAAAGAAAATTAAGTTTACTTCTACTTAAATCCAATATGTTTTACAAGCCTGCATTTTATGGCAATCATATTAAAGAACAAAACAAAACACAAAGCTTATTTCAGTCCATTCTATAGTTTGTTTGCCTTGCCTTGCTTTGCTTTGCTTGTTTGTTTGCTTGCTTGCTTGCTTGCTTTGTTTCTTTCTTCTTTCTTTGTTTCTTTCTCATGCATGCTAGGTAAATATTACTGAGCAGGACCCCCTACCCTCCTCCCCTTTTTTGTGCAGGGTCTCAGTAAATTACACAGTCTCCCTGTGGAGCCTCAGCCTCCCAAGTCACTGGTATTACAGGCATATACCACAGAGTATAGCTTTATTTACTTCTTCTGATATAAAGATTTAAATAGTTCCTTGAGGCACCAACATGCAAGACCATTAGCTGGAAAATGAAAGAATTTTCCAATTTCCAACCTTCTCAGGGATGCTCTCTCCAGAACAAATTTGTAATTGTTAATTTTATAAAATTCCTGAATCCCCAACAGATTTTGATTATTATATATTTTAAAAGACGTGCCTTATTTTACTAAGTAAAATAACTATTTAAATTTCTTGAGAATTCTGGTATCATGCTGTCCACCCTCTTCATTTTCAAAGCAAAACCGAAGTGAGTCACATTTCCTTGGATTCTAAATCTCTGAAGAAAACTAATGTGATAAAAATCATTCCTGCTGAGGTGTTAATGAATGAAAATGAAGTCAGTGATGTCTCCATTTAAATAATTATTTGCATTTAAAAAGACCATCTTAAAGACATATAATTTTTAATAATAAAATGAAAACAATAAGGATGGTAGTTTGCTGATGGGAGAGCATGCAGGGCTTTCCACAGGTTGGGCTGTCTTTGCTGTCTACACAGCCTCACTTGAACTATTTTGACTTTGTTTCCCGGAAGAAAACATTCTCGCCAAACACTTTCATAGGTTTGGACTTCAACAAAAGTTCAGAATACAAGAATAGAAAGACAAAACTGTTTGTTCATATTTGAATTTCAATGTCATTGGTTAAACACAGGATCCTATTTACCTTTAAATGACAATAAAACCAAAGTATTTAGGAATAATCCTTGTAGTATTTTCAACTCAGCATTTGACAGTATCTTTGAAGTTTAGGATCACAGTGAAATAAAATATAAGTATGTAGTTAGTGTGTTCTGAACTAGCCCGCATGCTAAATTGTGTTGACATCTTCAGACTATGTTTTTGTTTAGTTGTGAGGCTAAGCATCTATTAGGAGCATAACCCTGAATGCTCTAGGTATCAGAGGTATTATTTGTGTGGTAAGTGGGAAACGCTGCCTTTCAACCCTTATTCATCCTAGAGATAAAGAATAAAGGGCCAATGTTTTCTACATATAGTATTATGCAATATATATATATACATATATATATATATATACATATATATATATACATATATATACATATATATATACATATATATATATATACATACATATATATATATACATTGTTGTTGTTAGGTGCCGTTGAGTCGGTATCTGACTCATAGCAACCCTCCATACAACAGGCCAAACACTGTTGTCAGTGCTTCTCTGCTATTCATAGGGTTTTCAATGGTGGATTGATCTTGGAGAGTGGGTAGTCAGGTCCTTCTCTCAAGTCTACAGCACCTGATGTTCCCTGGCAGTCTCCCATCCAAGTACTAACCAGGCCTGACCTGACCCTGCTTAGCTTCTAAGATCTGACAGGATGGGATGCCACAGGGCTATGGCTGCATATATATATATATATATATATATATATATATATATATATCCACACACATATATGTGTGTATATAGAGTTTGTGTATATATATAGTTTTTATATGTGTGTATATGTTTGCATATATATGCACATATAGTTTGTGTATATATATATACATATATAGTATATATATATACATATATAGTATGTGTGTGTTTGTGTGTATATGTGTGTGTGTGTACAAATAGCCTTTCCTCTGTATCTTCGCTGCTTTTGTTTAGACAAAGTTATATAGGTGATGAGAATAGTCAGATAAAATACTACTTTCCCTTTATTCACATATCATTATGTGGGCCAAAAAATATTTTCAGTTAAAACACTGAAAATACAAGCATACTATTCTTGCCAAATGGATTTATTTCCATATACTTAAGGCTAGTTTTGATTGCTCTCAGTTTAGTAAGTTATCATTTTATGTTTAGTTAATATTTTATTGTCATCTTTTCACTTAAGAATTAGTTTTTAAATGAGATTTTATTCATCAAACGATTGGCGTTCTCTAGGTGTCTATGTAGATTTTGTGTTGTCTTCATGAGGTGACTTTTGATCCACTCTGTTTTATCATTACTCCAGTGGTGGAAAGACATGGAGCTCAAATACAGTAATCACTGCATCAAGGCTCTTCACAACTATAAATTAAGAATAACCATCCCCTCCTGTGTAATTCTTGAAGCCACATGGGATAAAACTAAATAGTTATTAGGAGCCAAGACAGAATTCATCACAATTCTAATAAAGAATAGGGTATAGAGTTGTTTGTAAATACTAGCAATTCAATGAGGACAAAACTCGTCTTTCCAAATAAATAGTCTTTAAATCTCTTGGCATCAGATTTACTTTATGAAATATTTTTATTTATAATTTGGATGGATATTTGATAAATGTATATTTGATTAAGAGTAATATAAGAGGTTTACTATATTCTGAATAATCAACTTTTTTTGGCTTTATTCAATGTCAAGCCTTGTGAGTATTCATGTATACATGTGTGTAGTAGTTTTTGTGTATATTCACATATTTTGTTTTAGAATTTGATACATTTTAAATTAAGTTCACTCCTAAAAGCATGCCCACTCTTTAAGAAAATCTCTTGATAAAATAACAGAAAATATTAGAAAGTAATTGAATCTTGCAAGTAATATCATTTTTAAGTTATTATTCCTGAAGCAATGTTTTGGAGAGTAGGTATTTCTCATTATGGCAGGTCAGGTTATTTGAACCAACCTTCCTATTAAAAACTTCTAAAAATCTACATAGAATATAAGTTTGAAAATATGTTCTTAAATGCCCTGAAGATATTATAAAGGCAGAAGGAATTCAAGTTAAAGGAAAAATCAGAAATATTGTGGAAAACAGAAAATTTTAGCATTTATGAGTGATCTATGAGATAAGATATAGAAAAAAAATCTATAACTACATCTATACAACAAAATCATGACTCCCATCAAAGGGAAAACAGGAGAACATCTCACAGTAATCCACTATCTGAATAATACACCTTTGAGGCAAAGATAAAAATGAAAAGAAATGAATTATGAAAGAATTATGATCAAATTTTAAAAGCCTGAATGCTTCACATAATCTAAAGCACTTAAACATGTTGATAGTTTCAGGTTTTACATTGAGGTCCATGATGCATTTTGAGTTGATTTGTTTGTCTGGTGGAAGTTAGGGGTCCAATTTCATTCCTTGTTGTTGATAGGTGACACTGAGTTGGTCAACTCATGGGGACCCTATGCACAACAGAGGAAACACTATTGTCACTGCTTCTCTACTATTCATAGGGTTTTCAATGACTGATTGTTTTTTGGGAGTGGGTTGCCAAGTCCTTCTTCCAAGCCTATAGCACCTGGTGTTCCCAAATGGTCTCCCATCCAAGTACTATCCAGGTCTGACCCTGCTTAGTTTCTGAGATCTGATGGGATTGGATGTCACAGTGATATGGCTGCAGGTAGCTTCATTCCCATGAGTATACTATTCAGTTTTCCAAGAACTATTTAATAAGAGTCTATCCTTTCTCCAATGTTATTTTTGGCAACTTTATTGAAAATTGTTTAGCTATAAATGTGTGGATTTATTTCTAGTATTTCAATTCTGTTCCATTAACCTATGGGGCTGTATTCATGCAAGTGCCATGCTGTTTGTTTACTATGACTTTGGAGTTATGTTTTAAAGTTCATTATTACAATAATTCCAGCTTTGTACATTTTGCTTAGAATTGCAAGCCTGTTCTTATTCCAGCACTATTCATGAAAGTCAAGATATGCAATCAACCAAGATGGATAATTATATTTTAATAATGATGTATTTACACAATGAAATATTATTCAACCAACGTTGTTGTTGTTAGGTGCCATGGAATTGGTGTCTGGCTCATAACCCTATGTACAACAGGCAAAACACTATTGTCAGTGCTTCTGTGCTATTCATAGGGTTTTTAATGGCTGCTTGTTTGGAGGGAGTGGGTTGCCAAATCCTTCTCCCAAACCTACAGCATCTGGTGTTCCCAGGTATTTTCACATCCAAAAGCTAACCATGCCCTACCATGCTTAGCTTCTGAGATCTGAATGGATCAGATGCCATAGTATATGGCTGCAGGCTTTTATTCAAACATAAAAGGGGCGAAATCTTGTCATTTGTGGCTTTTTGTTGTTGTTAAGTGCCATTCGGATAGGCTTGATTCATAGTGGCTCTCATACAGTTTTCAGTGACTAATTTTTTCAGGATTGTTTTCAGGAGTGGACTGCCATATCCTTCTCCTATTTTTGTGGTGCTAGGAATTGAACCTGAGTACTCAGTACAGAACAACACTCTACCAACTGAGCTGAAACTCAGCCTGCAAATGGATTAAACTGGAAGTCACTATGTTAAGTGAACTAAGCATTCATGAATGAATACTGCATGTTTACACCCCTCTGTGGAAAAGTTGATCATATGGAATAAGAAGGTAGAAAATGGGGTAGGAAGAGAGAAAATAGATAATAGATACCAAAATACAACTTTGTTGTTGTTGTTGTTAAGTGCCGTTGAGTACAACTCATAGTGACCCTACGTACAGCAGATCAAAACATTTCTTGACTCTGTACCAGGCACAAAATACAACTAGTAGACAAAAAGTAGTTCTGGCCGGGTGTGGTGGTGCATGCCTGTAATCCCAGCAGCTCAGGAGGCAGAGGCAGGAGAATCACAAAGTTCGTGACTAGAGACAGTCTGTGCAATTTAGCAAGACCCAGTTTCAAAAAGTAAAACAAATTGGCTAGGGATGCAGCTTAGTGGTCAAGCACTTGCAAAGCATGCAAGTGTGAAGCCCTGGGTTCAACCCCCAGTACCACCAAAAAAAAAAAAAAAGTAGTTCTAATGTTCTTTCACACATAGGGTAATTATAGTCTATGACAATAACTGTACATTTCAAAATAACTAGAGGAGAATAGTTTGAAGGTTCTTACATATGAAAATAATATTTGAGGAGATGGAAATGCTAGTTAACCTGGCTTGATTATTACACATACTATGAATTGTTGTTGTTAGGTGCCATCAAGTCGAGACCAACTCATAGTGACCCTCATAGGATTTTCAATGGCAGATTATTTCCAGATTGCCTTGGGAGTGGGTTGCCACATCCTTCTCCCATTTTCATTGTGCTGGGAATCGAACTCAGGACTTCAGAGACTGCAGAGCGGCGCTCTACCTGTTATGAATTGGTTGAATTATGATAGTGTAAGCTACAAATAAGTACAAATATTTATACATCAAAAAATCAACAAAAGAAATGTCAAATGTAGGAAATGATAGTAATGTCTCTATAGAATGAGTAAAGTTAATACAAAACCTTTCTGAGGTGAACCCCTCTTTCATTCCAGTCCTCAAATTATTCCTACAACTAATTTGTAAAGTGCAATGCTTAGTTCAGTCAATGGTAGTCAATAACACAAAGTAAAAGCACACCAAACTCACATAACAACAGAAATTGAACAACCAACCAACCAAACAACAAAAAGAAACGCAGGAATACTTCCTATTAGAATGATAAAATTTACCTATTATTGATGAGGGTTGAGTAAAGAAATGCTTTAATTTTCAGGAATTGGTCCAAGTTCTCATGTAGGCAGCACCCTTCATATTTGTGGCTCCATGACGATTGTTTTGGAATCTTTCCATGACAATGAGACATGCCAGCCCCAGGCCAGAATGGCCGCTAATACTCAGAAGGTCAAGGCATAACTATTAAGATTCTTATTTAACTCAGTTGGTAGAGCACCGCTCTGCAGTCTCTGAGGTCCCGAGTTCGATTCGCAGCACCACAAAAAATGGGAGAAGGATGTGGCAACCCACTCCCAAGGCAATCCCGAAACAATCAGCCATTGAAAACCCTATAAGGGTCACTATGAGTTGGACACGACTTGACAGCATCTAACAACAACAACAACAACAACAACAACAACAAGTTAAAAAAATCAAAGCAAATCCTGAAATAAATGAAAATGGAAAAATTAAATATATGACATTATAGAGCTAAAAGGATTTAAAATATATTGAACTCAAAATTTTAATAAATCAACAAATGTTACTCAGAGCAAAGTGGATACAGCAAGAGAGGGACAATTTTTTTTTTTATGGTCCTGGGGTTGAACCCAGGGCCTTGTGCTTCCATGCTTTGCAAGTGGCTGTACCACTGAGCTGCAACCCCAACCCATTTTTTTACTTTTTGGGACAGGGTTTCACTAAATTATGCAGACTGTCTCTGGTCTTCAACTTGCAATCTGATCCTCTTGCCTCCTCGCCTGCCAAATTCCTGGGATTACAGGCATGCGCCAACTGCAACTGAAGAGAGTTAGAGTTCTTAAAGAAAATGCAAAAAAAAAAAAAAAAAAAACCCAGTATAGTTCACATTCACATCAGGAAGTACAACTCTTACAAGTGTTATGTTGTTGTTGTTGTTGTTGTGTGTCCTTCAGTCAAGTCCGACTCATAGTGACCCTATGCACAGAAGATCAAAACACTCCCAGATTCTATTCCCTGCACATGATCTTTTTTATGTTTAAGCCCATTGTTGCAGGTACTGTGTCAATCCATCTGGTGGAGGGTTTTCCTTTTTGTCCCTGAAAAGTGTTATAGGCTAGGGCATTTATTATTGAGCTAAAACCTTATATAAGTACAGAAGATACTGGGCAAGTAAGGGTTAGAATGGATGAGTAGGAGCATCAGAACAATCTCAAACCCCTCTCAAATATAGACAGATGTAGATAAACTGGAATTTGCCAGTCAATCCCCAAAAAGCTGGCATGGCTAATGGCCAGAATAAACCAGTTAAGTAGGGCTGGTGGAGCAGGGCATGGTGGCACTTACCTGTAATCCCAACACACGCAAGGTTGATACAGGGGGATTGCCAATATGAGGTCAGCCTGCCATATATACTGAGATGAAGGAAGGAAGGAAAGAAGGAAAGTAAGAAAAAAATAAGAGAAGGGAAAGGAAGGGAGGAAAGGAAAGAGTGGTGGAGCAATTTTGTTAGCTTGTCAATTTTGAATCTGGGTTGGGCCTGAGGTCATTCTTGATCAGCAGGTATGGCAAGTCAGCATAAGACCGCTTTGGTTACAGAATAAGGGACATTGTGGATAATCTTGAAACTGCTTCTCTGATAGCTACTGCTTTGGATTTATATAGCCTGATAACTCAATAATTGATGGTGGCTACATCTTCTTTTTTGTCTTCCAAATCATACAGGAACTTTTCTCATTTACTATAGTAGTGCTGGGCATGACTATTATAATAGTGTCAGGGAGTGTTGTATATAGGGTTGCTATAGGTTTGACCTGACTCATTGGATCCTAACAACAACCCGGCACATACAGGGAACTATACATGGTAGAAATATATTTCTAGCTAAGCCAAATTTACACACTTCATAAACCCACTATAAGCATGTGGAGCAAAACATGCAAAATATGTTGTTGTTGTTAGGTGCTGTCAAGTCACGTCCAACTCATAGCGACCCTCCTAGGGTTTTCAATGGCTGATTGTTTTGGGATTACCTCAGGAGTGGATTGCCACATCCTTCTCCCATTTTTGCCGTGCTGGGAATTGAACTTGGGACCTCAGAGACTGCAGAGCAATGCTCTACCAACTGAGCTAAATCCCAGCATGCAAAATATAGAAGGAGGATAAAAGACATAGAGAACAGAATAGGAAAATATGAAAATTGTAAGTCCCAGGAGGAGAAAGGAGAATAAATGTGATAGAGGTAATATGTGAAAAGATTTTGGCTGATAATTTTCCAAATATGTTCAATGACAAAAATTCACACAGGTAAGGATCCTATGTAATTTCAATATAAAGAAATAAAAGTTAAATCCATAATAAGGAATAATGAAACAGTAGATTGTCAAATACACAAAGAACAGTCTTAAGAATACCTCAAGGGAAAAAAGGAGGTTAAATGTGACTTGTCAGTCACATTAATAAAAGATGAAATATGATGAAGTTATATTCTCCAAATGCTTTAAGAATACAATCAAAACAGCAATGGAGTAACAATAACAGCAAACCTCCCAGCCTTCAATTTCATATGCTTTGAAAATATCCTTCAAGAATGAAAATTAGATAAAATACTTTGCAGACACTCAGAAGAATGGCTAATCTTACTTTTAGTTGCAACTGGAGACATACTCATATTTAATGACTAACCTAGGTTATTAAAATTTTTCCTGAAGAAAAAAAATCACATGTATTATGCAAGGATTCTTCTTAAAAATTTATTTAGGAATATTCTCAAAAAAACTGTCACACTGAAAATATTTCAGTTACTCAGCAATGAAATTATGTCATTTGCAGCAAAATGGATGGAACTGGAGAACATCATTTTAAACAAATTAACTCAGTTTCAAAAAGAGAAATACCATAGGTTCTCACTCATATGTAGGAATTAAATCTGGCTTAAAGGAACAAAGATATATTTAGATATATAAAAATGAACAATCATACCTTTCTAATAATAAAAAACAAGCAGATCAAAAGGAAGGGGAAGGGGATTAGCAGATGACAGTGGAGGTTGGGGAAGTAGGAGAAAGGGGGGAATTAATGTGGGGGTAAAGAGAAGCACATCTCAAAATATAAGATGCAACTATATAAATGCATGAAAAAATAGGGGGAAAGAAAAAATTCAATGAGAATATAATCCATGATTGTCTATGATTTACATTACATATTCATTAAATTCTTTTTTCTTCTATATAGTGTTATGTAAAATATGTTAAATGATGAATGTGTAAGCAATATTGACATAATTGCTGCATAATGGATATAGCAAATGACTTGTTAGTCTCTACCCCACCAATATTAATAAATAAATGAAAAAAAGAAGATATAAATTCAACCCTGCCCATTAAGTTTTGAAGTGGCCTGATATGCTGAAGATATTTCATGGACTCATTAGGCTTCTGCAGAAAATTCAGTAACATTTCTTTACAGTATGGCATTAAGTTCATATTTTTTAAATAAAATGGAATGGAAAAAAATCACTATTCTACAAGAAGTAATGTATTCTCTTATTTTGTCTTACAGTTATTATTATTTAAATGATTGTATGACAAGCATTATAAGCATTTTCTTCATTTATCCATGGAAAACTTTCTAAGAATTCAAAGTTATGCTGCCGATTTTTAAAGTTCACTACCACTCTGTATGTCATTTCTCTCATTTATTACACAGACAAAATTATAGAACTCTAGCTGAGGACAGAACTCTCATTCTTTTGTTAGGAGCGGATAATATTCCTCAATGTGTTGTGTTAACATAGAGAGATGGTGGAGGATGAGGAAAAACTGGGTAAGAGAAAAAATATTTCATGTGTCTTCCTTTTTCACAATCTTGTATCTCTTTTCTTTCTGTTATAACTGGGAACTTTAGTCTGGATCCCCTGCTTCATACTTCTTCAATAAATTAAACACTGGTTTCCAATGGTGAGTAAACCTGTATAATTGAGGTAAGAACATGGGTCCTGGGGAAGTGAGCAGGTTCTGTTTTTGTGATCTTAGTTCATCACGTCCCTCTCATGAGAACTTCTGCTTACTGGTTTAAAACCTGTCACAATTCGTTAGGATCTTATTTTAGAGAATTCTAAGCTTCATCATCTTTAGCTCATCTAATGGTTGTTACCTCCTAACTTTAGATATTCTTTATATGCGCTGAAATATCTCATTTTCTGCTGATACAAAACTCTGTCATGTTATTGCTATAACATTACTAGGGTTTTCAGAAGAAAGATAAATGCATTTAATCAACACAATCTTTCTATAGGGAGACTTGAACATGTGTTTTTGTTTTTGTTTTGTTTTTCATTTTGTGTGTGACTAAATACACATTAGGTGTTATGTACTCTAGAAATGGTACTTTAATAATTCCTTTAATAATTTACCGTATTTTTTTCAAAACTGGAAAATTCTACTTGAAGCTACCCTTAGTATATTTCTTCTTCTTTTCCTGTTCTATTTATTTTTCTAGTCACAATTGATTTTAAATGTAGTATTTTCTCCATCAACACTAACCATGTATTTTCAGATGTTTTATTATCTATATTCTGTCATGAACTTATTTACTTTCCCTTTGGACTTGAGGGGGCAAAGAATATCATTCTAAAAGTTTACACTTCCTCCAATACTCTATCTATCTTCATTTCCCTTAAACTGTTTCTTTTGTCTGAACCTTGCTCTACAGAGCAGCTAGCATAGTAGAGCATCGTAATTAAGAGGTTCTTCTGTAATTCCACTATTCCTAAGTTAAATTCTTGACAGTACTACTCATTACTTTTGTGAACAACAGCAAGTAATTTAAGTTTGTTGTTGTTGTTGTTAGGTGCCTTTGAGTCATGTCCGACTCATAGTGACCCTCATAGGTTTTTCAATGGCTGACTGTTTTAGGATTGCCTTGGGAGTATATTGCCATGTCCTTCTCCCATTTATGTGGTGCTGGGAATCGAACTTGGGCCCTCAGAGACTGCAGAGCAGCGCTCTACCAACTGAGCAAAATCCCAGACCAATTTAAGTTTAGTAAATTTAAATTTATTGTTTTACAGGTAGGTATAGTGCCTACTTACCTCATTACCATATGGGGGTTAAGTGAGAAAATGCATATTAAATTCTTCAATAGACATTCAAAAATCTAAGGATGTTCTTGAAGAAAATGAACAAAATGTTCTCAGTGATTTTAAATTGAAGCTGGAGAGATATATAACACATGTATAAGTAATAACAGGAAATTATGTTGTAGCATAGAATAAATGAATGCTAAAGAGAAAAATAAAATACTTAAGAGTAGGATGTTTTGCAATGTATAAATTATAAATCATAATTTAAACAATTTATGATAAAGCAAGAAAGGAAAGTAGAGAATTTAGAGAGTATTAATGGAGGAGGGAATTGGCTAACAGCTTGCAAATTTTTTACAGAATATATAAGGAGGACCTCATTAAGAAGATTAAGCTTCAAAAAAAATTAAGAGTAATGTTAGATATCTAGGCAGTTGTTTTAGTGAAGAACCATGTGACTGAAGCAAAGAGTCAGAGCAAAGACTCTGAGGCAGGAGAATGTATAGATTGTTCTGAAAGAGCAAACCAATGCAGCCCAAGTACAGTGAATAAAGAGGGCATAAATGGAGATGAAACAGGGAGAGAAATAGGTAGTGTAGTGCAGGGGTAGGAGGTAGGGGTGATTGGAAAATGTTCTGTAGGTCATTGTCATGATTTTGATATTTACTTATGAAGGAGAGCAAGTCATTAGAATATTTGGCACAAAAGACTGCCCTCATTATTCATTGAATCTTTCTGGCTGAGTACAGGGCATATACTTAACGAGACAAGAGTAGAAGTAGAGAGGAGTTTGGAGGCTACCGCAATCACCCAGAGAGGAAATGACAGTGGGCTCAATGAGGGAGGTGGTGCAGGAGTTGTTGTGATGAGCTGAAATTTTGAATGTACTCTGAAGGAAATAAAGTGAATTTCATGAAATTTAATGTAAGGTGACAATAAAATCAAGGATAACTCCAAAATTGTTGGTTTAATTAACTGGAAATATTAAATTACTATGAACTGGAATGGAGAGATCTACAGTAATTCCAAGTCTAGGCCTTGTACCCATCAAGTTTGAAATGTTGTTTTGAACTTCTTTGCAGAGTTGCTGAGTATCAGATTGGATATGTGACTGTGTTTGTGATATATTTAAGATTAATCATCACAAAAATACAGTGTATATTCATGGGATTACCAAGGGGGGTACAGATAGAGGAGTAAATGCTAAACCCTAGTTGTTGTTGTTGTTGTTGTTGTTAGGTGCTGTCGAGTCGGTATCCGACTCATAGCGACCCTCATAGGGTTTTCAATGGCTGACTGTTTCGGGATTGCCTTGGGAGTGGATTGCCAGGTCCTTCTCCCATTTTTGCGGTGCTGGGAATTGAACTCGGGACCTCAGAGACTGCAGCACAGCGCTCTACCCACTGAGCTAAATCCCAGC